>PVKS010021002.1:0-35896 GCA_004027875.1 Aplodontia rufa | reverse complement strand
CTCCGGTGAATCCCTGAGACACACTGGAAACACTTGCCACAAGGACTTGAACTCATTTCCTAACATTTATAGCAGAATTCTCCCTAACTTAGGATGGAGTGAAGGAAAGAGACTAAAAATGTGGGTTGGGGTGAGAGGTACAGCTTGATAGGAGCCGGCAAGAGGGAGAAAGTCAGGTACTTTACTGTTGATTCAAGTACCTTTGTGGCAATGAAGAACCTTGCAAGGTTCGTTACTGTACGTCTCAAGCAACTGGGACTTTTTGAAATCTGAATGTGCACCCAGCACTGAGTCAAGGGCTGGGAAGGAATCAACGCAAACATCAGACATCTGCTTCTTGAGGAGCATAATGTTCATGAAGATCGGATCTATACAGCTAAAACGATGAAATGAACTCAAAACAACACAGGAACAAGTATATGTGTTGGAGAACACCTGCACTTTATTGATATTCTCACTTTGTTAAGAAGGACAGTAAGGACCTGACATAGAAGTGATAGGATGACATAAAAGTGACCATGTGCTGGCCAGACATTATATGAAGTACCATAAACACAGTGAAGCTAATGAGAAATTTCATGTGATAAAAAAGCAGACTTTATTGTTGTTGTTCTCATCATCCTTGAGCTGTAAAATTAAAGCTTACCTTAGACCCTATTGTTAAAGAAAGGATTTCAAGGACTTCTGAAAACATCTGTCCTATTCTCAGCATTTCATTTTTTTCCCCTTGAGTCTGAAGAGCCCGCTCTCAATGGAGCCGACAACTGGCGTGAGCTAAAGAGATTCAAGCTACTCTGGGGAACAAAGTAATTGCCCTGGTTATTCAAACCGGAGTCACGTGTTCTGCACCTTTGTGTGGACAACACATTAATGCGCAGAAGGCTCCGGGTCCCCAAACTGGAAATGCCTCCTGGAGGAATAATTCAATGCATTGAAAAGATACACTTTGCATTTTTAATGAGCTTCTTTGGGTTCCTGGAAATGTCAGTTATAAAATTATAGTATTCTATGTCACTCTTCAGCACCATTGCTTGGATAGAACGCAAGTATGTTAGTTCAGCCATTGCACCCTGTAAATATCTGCCGGCAAACTTACAGTTACACCATAAAGCTTACTGTATCCCCAGTTAAGCTACTGATTTCCTCTAAAGATTTTTCTTGTGTCCAGTTTTCTCCTGATGAATGACCTCCAGGTGGATAATACTTTTCCAGGAGAAAAACATGAGCATTCCCTTTTGTTCCTCACATTCTACCAATTTTACAATAGTAGCATTTCTCAAGCACATCTACTTGTCAATATGTTTTCTATTGCAACCCTGGCTAGGACTGTCGTACTCTCCCACTGGATTAATGCAACATCCCCAAAGCAGGCTTCTTGGGTTGGGTGCATCAGCTTTATTCTTTATGATTATCTTTCTTACAAACACATCCTTGCTTAAAAACCTTTTTTAAAAAAGAGAGAGAGAGAGAAGTACAGTGAGAGAGAGAAAGAGACAGAGGGAATCAATTTTTATTGAGTTTTTCACATGGCTTTCGTTGCTCTGACACTTAGTTCTGTACGTGAGTTGCTGGGGTTTGAACCTGTGTACTTGCTTATGCCAGGCAAGCACCATAACCACTGAGCCACCGCTCCAGCCCCTCAAAATCCTTTTAAAGGACACTTTAAAACATGCACACATTAAAATTCACATTTTTTACTTGTAGAATAGTTCTGTGATTTTGACAAATCCATAGAGTTTATACCATCATCATAGGGAGTCAGAACAACTATCTCCCTTCAAAACATGCCCCATGCTGTTGCTTTGTTCTCAAATTCAGCTCCAGCTCTAGCCATAGGCAACCACTGATCTGTTCTCTATCTGGGAAATTGTGCTTTTTCCAGAAAGTCGTATAAATGGCATAATATAGCGTGTAACCTTTTGACTCTGGTGTCTTTCAATACTCATAATGCTTATGAGATTGTTTGAATTGCCCAGTTTCCCAATCATCCATTCCTTTTTATTGCTGGGTAATATTTCATTTTATGCCTGTACCTGTGGTGTACCACATTCATCTGTTAAAGGACATTCACGTTGTTTCCTTCTTCAGGTATTAGTGATTATGTGTACTACCACTACACACATTTACATAGAGGAATTTATGTTAGCATAAGTTCTTATTTCTCTAGGCTAAAAACCTAAGTGTGGGATTGATGGGTCATGTGGTAATCAAAGATAACAGCCAGAGTCTTTTTCAAGTGGCTGTACCATTTTTCACTCCACCATCAATGCATAAGAGTTACAATTAACTCATGTCTTAACCAACACTTTGTATTGTCAGGTTTGTTTATTCAAATGGGAGGTATTCAGTCTTCTTTATGTGCCATAATTTTAATACGGTGATGTAAAGTTAACTATTACTAATACATCTTATATGTTATGATTTGGATGAAGAGTGTCCCCAAAAAGCTCAATATTGAGACAATGTGAAGGCCAAGGTGAAATGATTGGATTATAAGAGCCTTAATCAGTGAGTTAATCTCCTGGCAACTGAGGACAATTACCGCATGGCTGAAACAGTGGGTCACTGGGGGCGTGCCTTCAGGTATACGTTTTGGTGTTCAGTCTCTCTCTCTCTGCTTTCTGGAGCCATGCCTTCCACCATGACGTTCAGATTCACCTTGAGCCCCCCAGGAATGGAGCTGTCAGTGTACGGACTGAGATGTCTGAAACCATGAGCCCCCAAATAAAGTTTTCCTCATAAAACTATTCTTGTAAGATTCTTTAATCACAGCAATAAAAAGGCCAACAAAAAAACATATGTCAGATGATACAGGGACAGGAAAGAAAAAAATTTGCTTTATATGTACATATGCAGATATATGCATATATATGTGTGCACACATACGCATGCACTAGCATAAAATAACACAAGAAAGAATTAACAATTACAGCAGTCTCTGCAAATGGGCACGTGGTTGTAGCTGTTATTTTAAACAATCTTATTTTACTATACATTCTATGCTGCATTTGCTCTCAGCACATACTTCCCCTCGTCATTGTTAAAAGAAAACTTTAAAAATTTGCATTCATGGAAAGTCTGGACCATTAACAATCTTACCTGAATCATACAGTTGTGGTTTTGTATTAATTTTGATCAGAGAACATACTAGTAATAAGAGACGCCCTAAAGTACCCCCTGTAATACTCTTTCTTGCCTCTATTGTGTATTGAAATCTCAATTTCCCCTTGGTAACCAGGATTAATCACCAGTCAATACAGTGACTTCTTTCTTTGTTTGCTGATTTAGAGGCGTGAAGAGCCTAAAGTGACTAATTAAGTTAAAAGTCTTTACTACTATTTCAATGAAATTATTATGCTTCTTAGTGAAAATATCCCTCTTCTTGGAACTAAGACCTCTATTCTGTAGAACATAAGGTTGCAGGGAGAGGAAGCAAAAAAAATTTTGTGTATCCCTCGACATAATGGTAAGTGCCAACTCTACCCATTGATTCTTAGATCTGTGGATCCATGTAACGGTAGAAAAAGTATTCTATATACAATACTGATTTGGAGCATGTACAGCCTCCTGGAGAACCTTTCCTTATCCCTGAAAGGTATTACCATGTAACTGGTACTGCAACTGAATCTTCAAAGCAAGACAAAACAAAAACAAAAAATAAACTAATTTCTTTAGGATGTTGGGGAACTACTAAGACCAGTGAATTCCATGAGCATGAGCCCATCGCTGCATATCATTTGCTTTCTTGATCAGAAGCAGTGTTGTATAGAATACTATGATATGGATAAGGTAAAGAATGAAGTACTGTCTCTTTTATACTAGAAAGGTTCCAATGCAATCAACTTGCTATAAGGTCATTGGCTAATCAACCCAGGGAATGAGTCCAAACTTAGAACTGATGTGGGTTTCTGCTGCTGGTAGATTGGCTCGCAGTAGGGGTGTAGCAAAATCAGTCTTGTTGAATGCAAGTAACTAAACTCAGCTCCAACTGCATTATGTAAGGGTACTCAATAGTTCATGGGCCCAGAAGATTGGAATGTGACAGTGTTTCAGGAGTCAGGTTCCCCAGAATATTCACCTGCACTAATTTCTGCTTCTGACCTTGCACCAGCTTTGTAAAGCTTCTTTTTCTGGTGAGCTCTTCATGATGTTCTGAGCCCACATTGTAAAATGTGGATGCATGGTCTTCTGCATTAATGTTCCTTGGTTCCAGAGAACACCTACCCTGGGATGAAATCTTTAGCTCTGATCATAAATTTCTGGGGAAAAACACTGGTATAACTTTGATGCAGTATCACCCTCCCTCACTCTGAACAATCAAGTCTGAGCAGTAAAGTGGATCATATTTTACCAACATAAAGAAGGCAAGAACAAGAAACTCAAGGCAGTAATGAGGAGAACATGGTAGGGTGATGTATATTATTTTTATAGAAATTGATGTGTGTAGACAGGTTGATAGCTTCTCGTGATATCAAAGTAAAACATTTTACAATAGTGAATACAGGCCTCATTGTTAATCCTAAAAATATTATCTAAATATAATTAGAATGCTTACACAGTGCCTCACTAACCGTATGATTACAGCTTGCCTTGGCTCTGCATTGCAAAATGCAACCTTGCTGAAAACCTAGTTACTGCTCACTTCCTCTGTTTCACATGGTTGTGAGCATTTTGGGGAAGGCTCATTGAGAAACAGCACCAGATTGATGCCAACGTATGGGAGCACTGATCTCCCTCTGTGCTCCAAACTCCAACATCCACACCTCTTCTAGAGAGATGCACTGGGATGTGTTTGGTGGCACTTTATCATGGGGCCACATCCCCAGTCCTTCCTATCTATCTATCTATCTATCTATCTATTATTTATTAATTTATTTATTGACAGGGTCTTGCTAAGTTGCTTAGAGCCTCACTAGATTGCTGGATTGGCTGTGAATTTGTGATCCTCCTGCCTCAGAGCAACATGTACCCAAGTCCTCCCACCTCCCATTTCCCCCTCTCAGTAATGGCAGCCTGTCCATATTGTTGATCAAATTTAATCCAAGGGGTTATCTTGGTATCTCTCTGTATCTTACTCCTTATATCCAAATGATCATTAATTCTAATCCATCTCAACTCAGTGTAATTGTCTGTCACTCCTACAGGCTTCGATGTGGCCTCCTTGTGTCCTTCCCCTCTCAAACTCTTCCTGCATGTAGCAGTCAGAGCAATTTTCATAAAACTTGTAGACTTCTCTGTTAGGTAAAAAGGTTGCAGAGAGAACTATCTGTAGAGATGCCAATGAACAAAGGCACTGCTATTTTATCCAATGGAAGGTCACCATAATTCTGAACTATAACCAAACTTGAATTTTTCTGCAGGTAATTAGATTATATGTACTTAATGCTGTAGGATAAGACAGGCACTTTTTCAAAATAAACATTTCATAGAAACTAATTACAGACCTTGCCTTACATTGAATTATAATCTGTTGCCAACTAAGTTGTTTTGGATGAATAGGGTTCTAGTTTCAAAAATAATAAAAATGGAAACGATTCCTCTGTCCTCAAGCAATTATTAACCTATAACCATGAGATCATTTTTTTGTCCATAAAAATGTATGGGAAAGTTCCTATGTTAGATAGAATTGATACACAGTAATTTAATATTATTTAAAACACATGGGCATTTCAAATATAATGTATATTTTTAACCTCTTGAAAAGGCCTTGAATTATATGAAAATGGCATTACATATTCCCACAAAGATCCTTATTAGTTACAAAGGGAAAATAGTCACTTTGGAGTAGAGAAACTTTGTGATCATTGCTTTAGCACTTATTCAGTTAACCTCACCATAACAGAACAAGCAGGTATCAACTGCTTCCCAGTACGACATGGTGAGACCAAACACAGCATCCCCAATTCCTGCCAAGAGTACAAATCATGAAGGAACATCAGACAGGGCCAAGTTGTCTGACCTGTACTCTTCAATAATATCCATGTCAATAAATGTGAAAAAAAAGAAGCAACTGTTCCAGGTTTAAGGCCAAATAACGGAATGTGACCCATGACCTTCTTTTCCATAAAGGACTTTACTAGGTCAACTGCCAATATCAAAATGAAAGCTAAGAGACTGGTATTGCTTCAGTATTTTCACTATTAATTTCCTGGTTATGATAATCATATTGTGATTATCTAAGAGAATGCGTGTGCTTTTAGGAAAGACACACTAATTAATTTATAGGTAAAAGGTTATCATCCACACTTAATCTCAAACTCTGGTAGAGAAAACGTATCTGTATGTATGTGAATATGTAGAGAGAGATGCAGGAGAGAACAAATATATTAAAATATTGACATTTAACTTGTCTGGGTAAAGGATATATGGAAATTTGTGTACTATTATTGCAATTTTACTTTTGGTCTGAAGTTATGTCAAAATAAAAATTTTAAAGGAAAGATAGACTATCCTTTTGTTATTATGCTAGTGTCTTTTAGAGACATAATGTACTTTAATTAATATCTCCCCATCTTCCAGAGAGTTATTCCCTTCTGCATAAAGTGTTCATGTTGCTCTTTTCCCTCTATACTCAAACACAAACTCTCTTTAGAGTCTAGACTGCTCCCTTCTGCTCAGTTCTAGTGGGAGAAAAGTCTGTTTTGATATTATTTTCACATCATTTAACTTATGAAATGTGTATGACAACATCATCACACCTCCCCTGACACGGTGGGCAGACCAGGTGCTAGGGAAGACAGAGAGAAGGGGAAGGCATTAGCTGTTGATAGAGCAGTTAGGAGAAGTGACATCCGTGTCAAAGGTTAGGCATTCATGTATGAACAGGGCAGTTCCAAGGCAGATAAGCAACTTACTTCTGAATTATAGACAACAAATATTAGCTAGAATGCTTGGCATCAGATACAGAGAATGGAAATTATGAACACTCACCTTCCTTGGTCGGATGAAGATGGAGAAATGAACATGGACCCTGAGGCCAGACCAGCTTGGGTTTGAATCATGACTGCTTGTTACTGGTATGATGATCCTAGGAATGTTTGTGAGGCATTTCTAGCTCGGTTTCCTCATCTGTAAAATGAAGAAAATGATGCCTACCTTAAAGCGTGTTGTAAAGGGTCTACGTTGGCAAATCACCTGTTGTAGACATTTTATTGGTTGAGTATAAGCTGAGTGCTCCCAGCCTCCAAGCATTTTTTTTTAAAGAGATAGGGACAGTGAGAAAGAGAAGATTAATTTTATTTAGTTTTTCAAGTGGCCTTCAGTGCTCTGAGACTTCATTGTGTACGTGGTGCTGGGGTTTGAACCTGTGTCCTTGCACATGCCGGGAAAGCACTGTAACCACTGAGCCACTGCTCCAGCACCCTCCTTTTTTTGCCTCCAAGATTTTCATGTGCTTACCTTAAAAAAAATAGTGACCAAATTCCTTGCAAAATTCAAAATTTGGATTTATTGAGGGTTATACATTTTATATATTTCATATAATGAATATTGGGGCTTTCAAATGTTTTTAAAGTTACTCTGCTTATATGTGTTCAATAATGTCCAATAGTTGTAATTATTCTTAATTTTTAAAGCCTAGTTTTCTTCCTTATGTGAGATTCTCCCAGCCTAGAGCTGATTTTGTCTCATCAGCATCTGTAGGAATAAAAGAAATAACCAGCATCAAATGTGGATTTTGTGTTAGGACTTAAAAGGGTAGGGGAAAGTTTTTATAGAAACTCCCTCTCACATGTTCCCTGTTCTCCCTCTGACTCTGAACATGACCTTCGGTTGTCAGGCTTACATGCAGTAGTTTTATTTGGCTGTTGGACCTAATTATAATGAGTGAAAGGCTCTAAGTCTTATCACAGATGAGGTGATGAGCCTTATTCAGAAACACTGCCTTCAAATAGACTTTTGTAGCTTAATATATTTGTGGCACCTAACAGCTGTGTTGCTACTCCTCAAAAATTTAACCCCACAGTGGATGGTTAAAAATTATAAAACTTCGGTTTTTAGAGAAAATGTAGGTTTACAGCAAAACTAAGCAGAAAGTATAGAGAGTTCCTGTATAGTTTTTCATTTTCGCATATGTTCATAGTCCCCCACTGTGGATACCATCACCAGAGTGGTATATTTGTTAAAATTGATCAACACACTGGGGCTGGAGCCCTGAGTCAGTGGTTATGGTGCTTGCCTGGCGTGCACAAGGACATGAGTTTGAACCCCAGCACCATGTACACAACTAGGTGTGTACATGAAACCACATGAAAAACTAAATAAAGTTGATTCTCTCTCTCTCACTGTCCCTCTCTTAAAAGATGGTAAATGTACAGTGAAATTACACCCCACAGTCCATAATTAGTGTTAGAGTTCACCATTTTTATGTTCTTAAAGCTTTCACAAATGTATAGCATGTCTACCATTATAATATCATATAAGATAATTTCATTGTCTTAAAAAATCCTTTGCATTTCACTTTATTCCTCCCTCTTCTTTAATCTTTAATTTTCCAGAGCACAATATAATTGGACTCGTACAGTGCGCAGCCTTTCCACAATGGCTTCTTTTACTTCATAATTCAGATTTCAGTTTCTTCCATGTATTTTTTCATAGTTCAATAGCTCATTTCTTTAAGTTCTGAATAATAGTCCATTGTTTGAATGTACTGCAGTTTATCCATTCATTCACCCCTTAAAAGATATCTTGGTGGCTTCCAAGTCTTGGTAAATTATGAGAAGACGATGCTTTAAATATCTGTGTGTGGAATTTTGTGTGCATACTGTTTCCATGTAATATCTTTGCCTGGTTTCAATATTAAGGTGATATTGACCTCCTAGAATGAGTTGGAACGTATTTCTTTTGCTCCAATCTTCTTGAAGAGATTGTAGAGAATTAGTGTGATTTCTTTTTCGATTTTGTGTAATTCACCACTGAACCCATCTGGACCTGGCATTTTCTGCTTGGGGAACTTATTAATTATTAACTTGGTTCTTTAAATAGATACAGGCTAGTGTGATTTTAGTGCCTTTTGGTGCCAGAAAATTTACTCAGTGAACGCATGTTTACTCCTCAACTATTAAATAGGTTAAAGAGGGATGGCAAATTGCATTAGCCCTTTGTGGTTGAATCCTCTACACCTCTTCTACACTAGATGATCTAAGCCTTTTGTGGTCATTCCATTCCTTTTGTCTAGGTGGCCTGGTAGGCATGAGATATGACAGGAACATTGCTCTATAGTTATTGAAAAAACTTTCTTCCTTCATTAGAAAGATTAATAAGCGATGGTCTTTATTCTTCCTTGGGATGCTGTCTTGTCTGGATAAGAATTTATAAATGCTGTGACCTTCTTGTGGCCATGAAAAGAGCCAGACTTAAGTTGCAGCTGATGTTGTGAATGACAGAGTGAAGTGTTAGTAAAAGAATAGGGTCTTGGGATCCCCAAGGGATCACGCAGGCCACATCTTCAGCTTGCCCTACCCTTGAACTTCAAATCCTGTGAAGTAATCACATTTGTTATTGTTAAGAAATTTATTTTTTATTCCTTGAAATAGAAAGCATTTCTTGTGATTAATGCAATTATCTCTGTTTTATGTATGAAAAAGCTGAAGTTTAAGAAATCTAATATTCACTATATATATATATATATATATATATATATATTCATTAGAAGCACGTTTGATTGTTCAACAAATAAATTTCCTTTCTTTTTTTTTAAGAGAGGGCAATGTGAGAGAGAGAGAGAGAGAGAATCAATTTTTATTGAGTTTTTCACATGGCCTTCGTTGCTCTGACACTTCATTGTGTACGTGGTGCTGGGGTTTGAACCTGTGTACTTGCACATGCCAGGCAAGCGCTGTAACCGCCAAGCCACTGCTCCAGCCCCATAAATTTCTTAATAAAAAAAAAAGATACTGATTAACTTTCCCAAGATCACACATCTAAGAAATATTTGAGCTTGTGTTTGAATTCAGGTCTACCTCATTCCTTTCCATATTTCATCACTGCTTTTCATAGATAAACAGAATTATAATAAATACTTTCATGTATTGATTATATATGAATTTCATATATAAACTAAATTATCAAAAGCCAAAATGAATAGCACTGATAACTGTTATCAAGTTCAATGGGCAGGTAGTACTCTAACAATGATGTTTTTTGCCCTTGTACAAAATCTTTCCACTTTTCCACTAATAAGAGTTAGTTCTTGTATTGGACAAATCATATTGTTGTACTGTGTGCATGTATGAATATGTAAGAGCAAATCCTATCAATATGTACAACTGTAATCTACCAATAAAAAATGTGGAGAAAAGAAGTGAATTTGGTAAAAAAAAAAGAAACAGTTTTTGTTTTCAGCATTGGTTATATGAAACTATATAAATTTATCCCAGTTAGTCAAGATAGAGAAGGCACAACTAAACAACCTTTCTAAAACTTCAAAAGGATATGTAGTGGCTTGATTGGTACCCCTTCCTCCAAAAATTAAAGATACATCCCATCCAGAATCTTTCAATGTGACTTTATTGGGAAAGAGTAATTAGTGATGTAATTAAGTTGAAGATGTTGAGATAAGATCATCCTGGGCTGGGGTGCACCCTAAACCCAGTCAAAAGTGTCCTGGAAGAGAAGTAATGGGCACAAAGGGAGGAGAAAGACACAGGCACAAAGACGTACATTTGAAAACAGAGCAGAGAGTGGAATTGTACAGACCCAAGCCAAGGAACCCTTGGAGCAAAATAAAAAAAAAAATAGTGGAAAAGGCAAATTGTGTACTCAAGAAACATGAGGTGTTCTTAGTGTCTTAACTTGCTATGATTCTCTAACTCTACAACCTGGAAAAGACAGGTCCTTTAAGTTATTTACCTTTGTATTAATGAATTTGGTTATTCAACAAGTAATCACTGTATGCTTACAAAGTGTTAGTTAGAAGTTGTCAAAAGGAGATGATAATGGTTCCCATGCATCAGGGGTGCATTTGAAAATGTATAGGGGTATTTTTGCATTTGTTATAATTGTTTCCTGTATTGGCATTTAGAGGCCGGGTACAAGCATGCTACCTATCCTGTGATTCATTCTAGTGTTAAAGAACATTTGTTTTCTATGAACATTTGCATTTTTCTCCTGGTAAGGTTCCTTTCTCCAGGGAGAGGCATCAGAGTTTCCCCTAGGGCAACCAATAGCTCATAAACCTTAGTGATGGCCAACAGTAATTAACGTGTTTCATGTCACAACCTGGATACATTATTCTTATGTAGGTTTGTAGCTGTAACCAACAATTCACAAGACATTACTGTCCTTTACCATTTGTTATGAGCATGGATCTATTAAAATAATACTTTTGCAACACATTAAGTTGATTTTGCAAAATCTATTCATTGATAAGGACTCAATTGAAAAATCAGAGCTCCACAGGAAGGTCTTGTAGTCGAATTACTGGGTCAAAGAACATGTTCATGTTTAACTTTTCCAGTAGTTATTCTAATTTACACCCACCAAGAATTAATAAAAGATTCTGTTGCTCTACAATCTTCCTTTCACGACATTTTTTTCTGCATACATGTATGCTATTTTTTTCAAAATTCAGCATTAATATGAATACTTTCCAGTGTCATTAATTGTTGTTAATATAGCAGATTTAAAAATATAACATAAGAATAGCTGAAACATTACTAAGTAAGAAAGATGAAACAGATGGTTTCACAATACCAGATCTAAAACTATACTATAGAGCTGTAGTAACAAAAAGAGCATGGTACTGGTATCAAAATAGGCATGAATGAAATAGAATAGAAGACTCTAAGACAAATTCACAAATCTTTAAACACCTTATATTTGATAAATTGGGCCAAAATATAACATGGAGGAAAGACAACCTATTCAAACGGTGTTAGAAAAACTGGACAGACACTTGCAGGAAGTTGAAATTAGATCCCTATCTCTCACCTTGCACAAAAATCAAATCTCAATGGATCGAGAAATTAGGAATTAAATCAGCTACTATCCAACTGCTAGAAGAAAGACTAGCAGCAACACTCCAGCCTACGGGAGTTGGCAACGACTTTCTCAACAGACTCCCAAAACAAAAGAATTAAAGTCAAGAATTAATGAGTGGGATACCATTAAATTAAAAAACTTTTGCTCAGCCAAGGGATTGGTCAGGAGAGACTGTCAGGAGAGAACACACAGAATGGATGATAGTCATGGCCTGTGATTCCTCTGACAGGGAAATAATATCCAAAATTTACGTAGAACTCAAAAAACTTGATATTAAAAACACAAACAACCCAATCAATAAAAGGGCCAGAGAGCCCTTCTCAACAGAGGAAATTGAGCAAGCCAATAAATACATGAGAAAGTGTTCTAAATCACTAGTAAGCAGAGAAATGCAAATCAAAACTACATTATGATTTCACCTCACTCCAGTCAGATTGGCAAAGATAAAGACTATAAATAGTGAGAGATGGTGGAGGGGATGTGGGGAGATAGGAACACTAGCACACTGTTGGTGGAACTGCAGACTGGTCCAGCTGCTCTGGAAAGCAGTGTGGAGACTCCTCAAAAAATTAAGGATGGGGGGTTTGAGGATTTAGCTCAGAGGAAGAGCGATTGCCTAGTACGTGCAAGGCCCCGAGTTTGGTCCTCAGCCCTGAAAAAAAAAATTAAGGATGGAATCATCCTATGACCCAGCAATTCCTCTTCTGGGTATTTTCCCAGATGATTTAGAATCAGCACATTACTGTAACACAGCAAAATCAATGTTCATAGCAGCTTAAGTTACAATACCTAAATTATAGAATCAACACAGATGCCCCTCAAAAATACACACACAAACACACACACACACACACTGGAGTTATACTCGGGTTTTTAGAAACAGCATTATTAAGGCCTTTGAAGGTAAGTGAATGGCAATGGAAGAAATCATGCTGAATAATATCAGTCAGACCCAGAGACTCAAGGGTGAAATGTTTTCTCTCATTTGTGGAAGGAAGAGCAAAACACAGGATTGGGTGAAAAGTAGGCAAGTTCTTGTGCTATACTCGCAAAAGTCCAAGTAATACAGAATCTAGGGGAACCATAAATATGGAGGGTGGGAGGGGAGAAGAACGAGATGGGGAGAGGGATGGAGGATAGGGAGGGATCCAGAGAGAAAATCAACAAAGTTGCACACTCTTCCCTCCCTCCTAGAAGCCAAATAATACTTATGCAATTGTTTAATTCTGGAAAATTCTGGACATTTACAGAGGTTATGGGGGACTGTATATATAGAATTGAGAGACTGCAGTGTGGGCAATGGGATGACTCTGCATTGAGTTCAAATATATATCATATTGTTACTTTAGATGCATTTATGATTGTACAACAAATCAACTCCTCAATAAAAAATTAAATAAAATGATGGTGACAAAAGTGTAGATAGCATAATATGTAACTGAAGGATATATTAGTATATATTTGACAATAAGTATCTATGATTCCAAGCCTTTGGATAACTTTGCAATGAGATCATTTATTCTAAAGTTTGACGAATTGATCACCAATTTCATCTTAGAAGAGATTCCAAGTCTCAGGATTATTGGGTCAAAGGGTATGACTGTATTTATAGCTTTTGATACATTTTTCAAATAGCCCTTCAAAAAATTTGTCCCTAGGGGTTAGAGCGGTGGCTTGGCAGTTTCGGTGCTTGCCCGTGAACTGAATGTATAACATTGGACAGTGGCATTCTGTTTATTAAACATTACTCTTAAATAGATTTGAAAGCATGTTTTCCATTCTCCATATTTAGAACTGCAAATGTAAACAGAAGGAAAGAATTTCCATCCTTAACACTGTATTAATTCTTTTCACTTTAATAGTTGCTTGCCTCACTGTGAAATGAAAATAGCACTATACTAGAAGTGTTAAATTGAAAGGTCTAACTTTTAATTTTGCCTCTCACCAACCATGTGACATTTGGTAAACCATTTAACCTCTGAATCTTCCCGCATAGAATAGTAATGTTTGGTTCTGTCCTTCCTGACTCATAGACTATGTTAAGAGTTAAATGACCAAGGAGAGGTCCAACCATCAGAATTAAATCTGTTTAAGGGAATCAAGGAAAATCACAAATGCATTTGGAAATATTTTTAATCTATCCAGTAGATATATTCATCTTGGGAAAAAAAAAAGACCAGATTTTCCATGGATTTTTGCCTAGGAGAAAAAGCAAGGTATTTTTTTTTCTATTGAAAAGATAAAAAGTAAGCTTCCCATAATTAATCAATAAAAGAACCTACAAACTACCTCAGTGTCAGAAGCATAGCGACTTGAGATACTGATGTAACTGGTATAGGATGGGATGTTAATGAACTTCAAAAGCTCTTGAGGTGATTTAAATGTACAGTGGGGTCTAAGACCTTGTAGAACTATGCTGTCTGATATGGTAGCAATTAGCCACTTGTAACCATGAAAATTCAAATTTAAACTAATTACATAATACTAAAAATTCAGTTCCTCAGATGCAGTAGGCTCCTTTCAAGTGCTCAGTTGCCACGCCTGTCTGGTTTGGTGGCCACCACATATTGGACAGCACAGAGCTTTTCTATTTTTGCAGAAAATTCTGATAGCATTGCTTTTGATGTATATTCAATGGATGAAGAAAGGAAAACTTTTGGTAAAAGAGAAATATATTTTCCCTATTTACCCACTCATTCATCAAATATTTACTATGGGCTTTGTGTATGCCAGCCCCTTTATTTGAGATTCTTCTCATATTTATCGTGTCTGAGTAACACCTGCTCTGACAGTTACTTTCTGTTTTCCTAAGTTTATTTTAAATGTGAACATTTTACATCACCAAAAGTGGGATATCACTATCATTTGCCTTGCATATAAAAGGATTGTTTTAAAAATAGAGGTGGATATTTCTAGCAGCCAAGTCTAGTTATGAAGGACCTTGGTTTACTTCACAGAAAATGGCAGATGAAAGATAAGAATTGCCAAAGCTTCAATACATCTCTGATTTCTACCAGAGAGAACTCCCGAGATGAGAGAAAAGACAGAGAAATCAAAAGCAGTGTGGCAAGCAGGAAGGGAACTCTTAAAGGCCCATTCAAATGCTTTTCTGGAGGTTAGGGATGTAGTAGCAAGAACAGGACCATGGGGAAGTGGAGAACCTGGAGCTGAAACTCCCACCCTCCCAACAAACCAACCACACAGACATACAGAGACTCCGAACTCTGGGCAAAACCGAAAGAGATGCCTGACATTTTCTGTGTCTGACTACATAGAAAGTTTGGACAAGTAGCCCAAAATAGACAACTCAAGGGCCTCTGTGACAGGTAAGCTCTAGTGGGCCAAGGGTTCCTAGAGAGCTAGTCACATGACTCTGTAAGAGTGTTTTGGTCCTGGGTTAGCATTTGAATTTGGTGACTGAAGAGAGTGAGCATCATTCCATCCACTGAACGCTGACTTAACAGGGGACTTGCCTACTGGAGTTGAGGTTTCAGTCTGCTGCCCTAGGACTGGAACTTATACCTTCAGCTGCTCTGATTCTCAGGTCTTCAGACTCACACTGAGCACTATACCACTGGCTCTCCTCCTTTCTAGCTTGCCCACTGCGGAGCTGGGGAATTCTCAGCCTTCAAAATTGCACCAGCCAACCCCTAATAATAAATCTCTTTATATATGCATGTATTATACTATGATTATATTATATTGAATTTTATATATATATATGCATTTTTATGTGATTCTATGGGTTCTGTTTCTCTGTAATACAGAGATGAATATGCTCACACACATCATGTTTAAACTAAGGGGAATGCATTTATCTTCTCCCTGCTCCCTGGCAGATGGAAACTGGATGTGACAAACTCCATAAAGAAAATGTTCCTCTTGAGACTTGGTATAATGCTCGAGAGACCAAAGCAAAGGCCAAATGTTCAGTTAATGACGATCTTGCAGTGACTATAGCAGAACTGACAGTCTAGTGACTTATGAATGAGACCAGGTATACAGGAACCCAGCAGTCAAGCCTCTGACATCCACGGGGTACATGACCTCGATGACATCAGAAGCAAACTCTGGCAGGTTCCTGGCTACAACTTGTCTCTGTCGATTCCAAGCTTTTGGGAAGTTCTACTTAAATTCACTACAACTTGTTTCTGTTTGCCTACAAGCTTTTCCCAGAAAAGCAGGGAAATCACAAGATGAATGTCGTGGGTTCATGTCTGTCTTCATCAAATGTTGGTTACTTCTGAGAACAACATCTCCCCTGATGCTTACCCACGGGAGGCTTTTGAAGAGTTCTAAATTAAATTGTGTTTTCCTTTGTGCTATTTTAGATCTGGGACAGCTCTCTGTTTCAGAGTAAGTGCATGTGATTGCGTGAATGGAGTGACTTGATGAAAGATCTCAGCTCCCAAATGTCTGTCCGTCACCTGACTACTGGCCTCCTCCTCCCTATCTGAACGTTCCTGCTAGTAATCTCCATGTGTTGGTGACCACATCAGGTGCCCTCGGCTCCGCTCGCCCATTTCATCCATCTGACTCTTTAGCAGATGGATGCAGAGTTCCACCCCAGCTCTGCCATGGACGGTCTCTGTCACACTAGGCAACTTAATTCCTCTGGAAGCCTTAGTTCTCCTTCTCTGTGCAATGGGCATAGCAGTGGTATGGAATCCTGGGGGTGTCATGAAATTTAGGGGAGGTGATGCTTGAGAAGAAATTCTCACATAGAAAATATTTAAGTCATAGAAGTCTGGAGGGCAGGTGTGGGACAGAGAGGTTTGGGTTGCAGTTGGTTGGAAGAAGTGTTGAAAGTTTAAGCCCCGTTTGGACCAGTTTCATTTTAAGAAATTCTCAGGCCATCCTTATCTTTTGGTGTATTAGTTCAGTCTCACACTTTATAAAACATACTAACATCCTACAGTACATATCCTTTTTTGTTATAAAATATAAAAAATAGTTTCTCTGACTCTGCTTTTAAAATTTAGTATTAATAATTTACTTAACTTGTATTGCTTTTGGTATCACAGAAATCATTATGCTTTCATTGAAATCTTTTGGAAGTAATAGCCAAATCTACAGATTCTTCCCAAGATAATAACATTTTAATAAATCAATTTTTTAGTGGGGTTTCCTGTGGGCAAGGGTAATTTTCTCTAATGTTTTATTATAAAAAAATTTTAACACTTAAAGATTCTGGTAAAATAATTCAGTTTATATTTTTATGCCTTCCACCTGATATAATAATAACTTTTTTGCCATATTTGTATGCCATTTCTCTATCAATATAGGCAAATATGTATAATTTTTTTCCTCTTTGTTGGCTGGAATTTTTGAAAGTAAGTTGCCAATTACCACAATGCTGTCTTCAGCATGTATCATCTACATAATTGTAATTCCTTTTTCACAGTTAAGAAAATTGACAGTTTCTCTGATATATTCTAAAATCAATTCCAGCTTTAGATCTTTCGTGGCTGATTTTTCACACCAGGATCAATGAAATCTCAGGGCTGCATTAGGTAAAACTCTTTTATCTTTTTTTTTTTTTTTTTTGGCAGTGGGGGGATACTAAGGATTAAACCCAGGGCGCCTTAAATACTGAGCCACATTCTCAACCTGTTTCATTTTTTATTTGGAGATAAGGTCTTCATAAGTTGCTTAGAGCCTTACTAAGTTGCTGAGACTGGCTTTGAACTTGTGTTCCTCCTGCTTCAGCCTCCTGAGCTGGTGAGATTACAGGTTGCACCCAGCTTTCTCTTTTAATCTTTTTTTTAATTAAGAAATTTATTTTTTGAACAATCAAACATGCTTCCAATGAAACAATATATTTATATTCTGAAAATTAGACTTACCCCATAGAGTCCCCTCTAATTACCCACCCTTATCCCTCTCCCCTTCTCCCCTTTGTCCCATTACATCTCTAGGAATGCCTTAGGTTGTACGTCACTACACCTTATCAGGGTTTAATACATGAGAGTTGACCACCTTTCGCAATGGTCAGGGTTTAGCTCCAGCCTCCACAGATGAGTGAAGACATTCAAACCTTGGTTCTCTGGGTTATGCTGATTTCACTCAGCATGATTTCTTCCATCGCCATCCATTTACCTTCAAGGGCTGCAATATCATTGTTTCTAATTGTTGAATAGAACTCCATGGTATATATGTACCACAGTTTTTGGATCCATTCATCCAGTGAGGGGCATCTGGGTTGTTACCATAATTTTGCTATTGTAAATTGAGCTGCTATGAACATCAATTTTGCTGTGTCAGTAACGTGCTGATTCTCTTTTAATCTTTCAATGTAGAACCTTCCCCCCGCACACACATACCTCATGACATTGACTTTTTCATGTCTTATAGATTGTGTTCATTCTGGATTTGTTTATTTCTTTGTGGTGGTTATCAGCTTGTACCTCTCTTTTATTTTTATGATTTGGTGGTTAGGTTAGAGTCTTTGCTGAGTCCACGTTCAGCATTTGGTAGACTATACTAGCAGCACTGGGCACTTCCTACTGCATCACACTGGGGAAAGCTCATTTCAGGTTGTCCCAGTGTCAGAATCCTAAGCTTGATCACCTTGGTAAGCTTGGTGATCCCAGATCTCATTATTGGAAATGTTCATTTAGAACCTTTGCAATTATTAACTAATGTGTGTATGGTGGTGGTGGTGGGGATTTTAGCACCATGAAAAAAATATACTAAGGTCATCTCAAAAACTTTTAATCTAATAATTTCAGCATTTATTGGTGACTACTGCTTGAATTGGTTATCAATGGGATTACAAAAGAGTGATCTCTGTATACATTAGCTAATATTTCTTTCTTTTTTAACTAACAATAGATCAACAAATCTAATAAAACAAAACTACAAAATGTAATAATAAACAAATCTAACATAATATGATACCATGCTACATTTTGCATTTTTTCTCCTTTCATGAGTAAAACCAAGATTTTTCTCACACATGTTAAGCTCTTAAAAAAATCATAACCTCTGCAGCTGTTGGGCTTGATGGATAAAATAACTTTGATGTGAACTAATTCTAAGGACAGGGACAGCATCAAATAATTTTGATTGTGTTGTTCAACACCACAAGTGAGCAGATCAGCAGTAAGGAAAAATTTGTGGTTAGGAGACATACTCTGCCTAAAATCCAAGGACCCAGAGATTAATGTGAGAGCTTCAAGGAGGCTAGTTGGGCAGGGCCCAGGGAAATCCTGCACAAATATATCCCTGTATGATTTCGACCAGACCCACAGGCATTTTATGAGTCTTTATTCTGTGTGAAAGACTATAGCACTCCTTCCTGCTGTTTATTTCTTTAAACTTTAAGGAAGATCAATCATTCACTTATTTCTTTCTTTATGTAGTCACCTATTAAACCTGACTGCAACACCTACCAGCGTAAGGATAACCACACCCGGGCATTGGTGACATCTGGGAGGCTTGCTCACACCAGCGCTGGCATCCAAAGGAGACTTTTCTTCTTGGGTCCTGATTCAACTCAGTCTCTCTCAAACATGTTGATTTGCTTATTTTCTTTCTCATGCTAATTTGAGTAATGTTTTGGTTGTCCTTTGCTTTCCTGGACTGTTCTTAACAGCTTCCAGTAATGAGGACTATTTTAAGGGCTAATTTTCCAACTACTTCTGGCAGATTAAATTTTTTTTGAAAAACTTTACAATCTATTTTGTTTCTTTTGAAGTAGTTCTGTGAAAGTTTTATTTCTCCTTCATTCTTTGTTTATATAGGATTTTGGTCTTCCTGTGATTAAGAGCATGATTTAGGTTCAAAACATGAGTCTACATTTGTAGAGCATGGACCACATAGCTCTTGATGTGCACTTTCTTTATTCATAAAATAGGAAATAAAATATCTAGTCCATGGAGCCATTGAAAAGACTATGGGATAGCATATGTCTCATTGAGCCCAGCACTAAATAGATGATAGCCACTATTGCAATATTATTAATGATGACATTTGGCACCTGAAATTGATGACATCTTATGTATTTATTTTCTATTAGTGTTAGCAAGCTGGTACAGTGAAGCTCAAGAGATTTCCCTTGCTTTCATTGCTTCTTATTTTACTTTGGTTTGTGGATTCATCTCCACTTTGCAAAAATACCCCAGCATGTTATATATTCACAGTAACATACAGTGCAAAAGAGCTTAATTGCTCTTTAGTTAACACTGTTTAACTAAACGTTTAGTTAAATATAAATATAAGTAAAAGATTATATCAATCTGAAGAAGGAAGCAACAGTCTTCAGTATTGCTAGGACTTAGGCAAGGTTTCTCAAAGTGGAGAAGAAGGCCTCTCATTACATTGTCATATTTGATGCTTCAGCACTTGTGAGATTTTAGCTCTGAATTTGTTTCCTTAGATTTTTCCCAGCTTCATGATTACAGGATCACTCCAAAGTTCTTGGAGGTTGGGCTTAGGGATAAACTGTTCTGGCAAACACCATGTTGTACCCAATCCACACCTTCCAATGGCAGCTGAGGTTTGTTACTGATTAAATCTTCGTGGGCCTGCTACTTTTTCCTTCTTGTATGGTCAACAAAATCCTAAGAGCCACTTAAAACAAAACCAAACAAAACAAACCTCTGTATATTACACTAGCTTGCCACACTTTCACAGATACACTTGAATCCCAACTTCGGGTGTGGCTAAGGCTCCTGCTGAGATCTCCACCTGTTGAGCTCATGCGAACATGACTGGATCATGACCTTCCTTAGTACAGAGTTCGTGTCCACAGTGATTAGAACACAGCACAAATGAGTTAAAACAATAATATCTGATATTTTCTGATTTCCAGTGTTTTATATTCATTAGGATGTCTAATAATTACTAGAGCTCTGTAAGGAGATATAATTATTATTCCAGCATGTGACCTGCTATTTTGCATTTGCTCCTGTAGTTCCACTCCAACCCTTCACCTGCCACATGGGCTCCTTTTTCCTTTGGTTTGTGTGATTTTGACCACTGGGAGACACTGCCAGGAGATCAGAGCGAGAGAAGGAAAAGGGATGAGACCTAATAATTTCCTGGTCCCTTCTTTGTACATTGCCTGGTGCTGGCTGGGACCCTGTCCCAAGAGTCGCAGGTTTCTCAAGATGGTTTCTCAGGATCTTTCAAGCTCTCTTTCCTTCCCCTTCATTCTAGGACTGGTAGTAGCCTCACTTGACCAGGCTCAGCGTCCTTCACCGTACATGATGTTTTCTCTGCGCCAGGACCTCTCCTTTGTAAATAATTGATTTGTTAAACCCTTCTTGAACTATATTATTTTGAGTAAGTCAATCTCTGGAGCTTTAAGTGCAAACAATGTGACTGAGGCCCACGTAAGTTGAGGAAGTTGCTCAAGATCACCATGCTGAAGATGTTGATATGGGGATTTGTGTCCAAGCCCATGGCTTTAACTACAACATTGTGCACGAGTGCTGAGAGGCGCGATGCACAGTGGATAAAGTGCGCTATCTTGCCGTCACCAAGGTCTTGGCTCCAAAACTGTCTCCATTACCTACTAACACAACTGTTTCACCTTTTAATTTGATTTAATTCTTAAATCTGTGACATGGGGGAACTACCTGTCTAGACTGACTGTAAGGGCAGATTTGATGAACTAATTTATAAAGAGTGCTAAGTTAGTATCTGGCACACAATGAACACTTAATAAGGGATTATTTGGAACTAAAGCCCCAAATACAATCAATGCTTTTCAAGTCTTCCTTTGTGTCTCATTTACTTTTGTCACATTGACGAAAGGAAGTGACATGCGGTGCGAATGTGAGACGGGATTTCTCAAGGGCATGAATGTGGGAAGGGAGTTATTACAGACACTTTTGCAAACAATCTACCAAAGGGAGATTTTACTCAACTCAAAATGCTGATGATAGTAATAGCAACAGAAATAAAGAAATAATAAATGGATGGTTAGAACAGATAGTGGTTCAAAGGAGACAGGTCAGGCTCCATTTCACGGTTCTTCACTTCTCTCTTGCAATTATTTCCTTGCCTGCATTCTGGACATCCCAGAGAGTTTGCAAACATTCCTCAGGCAGTGTGCTCTGAGAAAACAAACAGAAGTCAGTAGGCTTCCTCACAGCCTTCTTCCTGGATGTTAAATCTCCTGGTTCTAACCATCGCTCTCTGCAGGGACCTGCCTAGCTATCCTAGTGGAGTGAGATCTGTGGGGGAAAGCAAGAGCCAGAATGCTGGCTTCCAAACACCCTTGGCTGCATTCTTACAAAGTCTATCTTTTCAGTGAGGACAATTATGCAATATCATATTTCCATGACAGTTTCACAACTTGAATTAAAACTGTTTAAAAAGTTGCAGTAAGAGTAAAAGAAGTCTTGACTCAGAGCTCTGCAGAGAGAGGAGCAACTCAAAGTAAATAATTAATACCTGCTGTGGACGCAAATATTCCAAGTGTACATCTAATCTACCGCAAGCCTTGCAAATGTATGATGTGCATGTAATTCCTGCCTACTTTCAAAAATAAGAGACAGCATTGGAAATTGTAAACACAATACTTGAAGTTGCCATAATTCACTAGTTTGGAGTTGGTGTGGGAGATAAACTTGTCTATTATTATCGTTTTTATGGAGATCTTGCCTTTGTACGTTATATCACCGTCCAATGTTTACCACTGAGTACAAAACCAAGGGGACTGGTTTTAGTTTATAGTCACATTGCTTGATGCTATGGATGACATTTTATTAGGGGACTAACATTTTTATTTAGGAATATAGATTTAGAATATTA
Organism: Aplodontia rufa; assembly: GCA_004027875.1. NCBI lineage: Eukaryota > Metazoa > Chordata > Mammalia > Rodentia > Aplodontiidae > Aplodontia > Aplodontia rufa. The sequence goes on along the minus strand of PVKS010021002.1, from coordinate 13,153 downwards.
GTTGCATTTAAATTATGATTATTTTTATCCTTACTCATAGTGCATGGAGCGGGGAGTCTACCAATTAGTTTTTGCTGTGTAACAAGCCACTCTAAAATTGAATGGCTTGAATCAACCAGCATTGTATGTATTACTTTATGGGGCAGCAATCTGGGTGCAGCCCCGCTGGGCTGGGTCTCTGTGGTTGACTGTATTGTCCACCACTCACTAGTCTGCAGTAGGCGAGGAGCTGATGATCTCACTCACAGGTCTGGCAGTTGGCTGCCAGTTGGCAGGGACAGAGGAGGTAACTGGGTCATGTCCCACTTACTATCTAGTAGGCTGGACTGCACTGATTCTCATGGTAGGGATCACAGTTTTCCCAAGAGTGGCAGTAGGGGGCAAGCCTCAAATGTGCAAATGCTCTTCAAGTCAGTGGTGTCACATTTTCTGCTGTCCCATTGAGCAAAGCAAGTGACATGGTTAAGCCTAAAGCTGATGTGAGAGGGGACATCCAAAAATCATGGATATGAAAGGGAATTATTACAGATACTTTTGCAATCTACTACAGGGACACAGTTCTAAAATGATCATGTGTGGCAGTAAAATAATATGCTTAGATTCACATAGTTTTCAAGGAAACAAATACTGTAGCACAATGATTCTTCAAAAATACTTGGAGGCATTTAATGTTATTTAAATTAAATACTAGATTGATCTATTGCTCTTGATATTATTACTACTATTAACATTTGATTTTCTTAATCCCTCAATGGTAAAGGTAATGCTATCATCCCCATTCTATACACAAAGAGACAGAGACTTAGATCTTGCCTGATATCATCACAACCAAGACACAACATTTAGGGAGCTCTAAGGATGTACTCATCTGATGTACACAAGGGCTTCACATAGTGCCTTCCAGGTTGTTTTCAATGAACACATGAAGATACTATGTTAATATTATATTAATAATTGAGCACAAGAAGTTACCTGCTTTGAAAAGTCAGGCCATATGTAGCTATATAAGTAAGAACTCACTAACGTTAATTTTCTGTTACAAACGTCTCCATAATTGGTTCTATATTTTGTTTTAACCGGAAATGCAAAATAAATTCTGGTTTTCAGAAAAAAATCATGTAATTTTTCTCAATACTAAATAATCAAAACTTTGTAAGCAATACCCATTAAGTGATGTTTTTGAATCAAAGTACATTATCAAGGACTAGAGCGGTGACTCGGCAGTTATGGTGCTTGTCCAGCATGCGCAAGTGCACAGGTTCAGACCCCAGCACCTGCGTACACAACTAAGTGTCAGAGCAACAAAAGCCATTTGAAAAACTCAATAAAAATTGATTCTGTCTCTCTCTCTTTTACTGTCCTTCTCTCTTTAAAAGAAAGTACATTATCAAAACACTAAAGATTAGCCAACCTTTATTTTTTCTTTAATAATTACAAAAGGTCATCTTAATCAAATCTTTGTGGATGTCATCTATTAACTATTTTGACTTAAATTAAAGTAGTTTATTTGAAAGATGGAGGTTAAATTCATATATTGAATATATATCATTTCTGCATCAAGCCCATGTTGAGAGAATAGAACTAAAAATACTGTCAAAAGCAAACAAAATGGATAACTAGAGAAATGAGAAGCATGTGTATGCTATATCTGATAACATTCTTTAATTTCCCTGAATATTTGTCCAATAAAATATTAAATGCCCAGTAGTCATTGAATAATAATTTTCATATCAGAATTCAGCATTCATAGCTCATTAATTCTTTGGTTGCTCTGTTCTCTGAAAATTAAATTGAAATCAAATTAACAAATAAGACACAGTATGGGGACAAGAGTTTTCTGGTTTGGTTCTTTGAAGCTGTTAGACAAGAGTGGCAAAGAGCTGGAGCAGTGGCTTGGCGGTTATGGCACTTGCCTGGGTTCAAACCCCAGCAACGACATACACAGCTAAGTGTCAGAGCAATGAAAGCCATGTGAAAAACTCAATAAAAATTGATTCTGTCTCTTTCTCTCTCTCTCTCTGTCACTGTCCTTCTCTCTTAAAAAAAAAAAAAACTGGCAAAGAAACAGAACAGGTATCACTGACCCGGTTTCTCTTTCAATTGCTGTCTTTAGCTTTAAAAATAACTCTTGAAGCAGTCAGTCCCTTGGGGTTGCAATATGGCATAAACCACTTGCATGTGCTATTAAATGTGGGCACAGAATAAGATTAAAGAATGGATAAAGATGATTTGAGATGGTCCATGTAAGAATTAATTTTAATGATTTTTTGTATCAATCTGTACAAGTGGGTCTCAACTCAACTTGAGTTAAATCCATGCAGTAGCAATTGTCATTTGACAATGTCAGGAAATATTTTTGGTTGTAATAATTCAGGTTGAGAGGTGGTACTGGCCTCTAGTGGGTGGAGGCCAAAGTGTTACTGAAAGTCCTACAATATATAGGACAGCCCCCAACAATGAAAAATTATCTAGGTCAAAATGTTAACAGTGCTGAATTGGATGGAACTAGTTCTATTTGTTTAAGCAATCTAGGCATTGATGTACAGGGTTATCTCTCAGGGATGTTCTAGAAAGCTCTTTCTAAGTGAATAAATTAGGTTATTGCTAAAATCTATTGAACTGTTTCCTGTTTATTTTATTCTTTTGGAGGCTGCCATCCAGAAGCCAGAGGAATTGGTGAAAACTAGCAAAAAAGAAGGCTAGCACTCTGTAGAGCACATCTTAAAGGACCTGTGGCTTCCTTCTTGCTATGTGAATATACAGTGAAGGTTAGGGTGAGGGAAGGTAGTGGAAAGGATGACTTCTCTGAATACTATTTATTTATTTATTTTAAAGAAAGAGGGGACAGTGAGAGGGAGAGAGGAAGAGAGAAGCATTTTTTTATTTATTTTTTTTTAGTTTTTCATGTGACTTTCATTCCTCAGACACTTCATTGTGTTACATGGTGCTGGGGTTTCAACTCATATACTCCCGCATGCCAGGCAAGTGCTGAACTGCCGAGCCACCGCTCCTGCCCTGAATACTATTTGTTAGTAAAACTTAGTCACTTTATTTGTGATATTTAAATATGTATATATACATATATAAAAATGAAAATTTAATAATTTTATAATAAATTTTCCATAATTTGCTTTCTTGCTTGGTGATAGTTTCATGGATGTATACACGTATGGTAGTCAGCTTTCTGTTACTATAGGAAATATCTGAGATGATCAGCTTATAAAAAGAAAAGGTTTACTTTGGCTCAAAGTTTTGGTGGATTCATAGTCAAATTGCACCACTGTTTTTGGGCTTTGGGCAAGGTAGTTAATTATGGCAGGAGTGCATGGTGTTGGAAGCCATTTACTTTATGGCCAGCAATGGAAAAAGAGAAGGGGGGTCCCAATATTACCTTCAATGGCATACCCCCAATGACCTGAATTCCTTCTAGTAAGCCCCAATTCTGAAAAGTTCTACCATCTCCCAATAGCACCACAGGCTGGGGGCCAAAGCTTTAATACATGGGCCTCTGGGGAATATCTCAAATTCAAACTATAGCAATATCTGTCTATACTCATGTGCATTTTATTGTATCTAAATTATCCCTCAATATCATAAAAATTATACCAATAATGTACATCTTGTAAAATACTACAGTTCTTCTTCACCTCTCTTCACTCCTACTCTCTCCCAGTGTAACAATTGTTAACAGTTTGAATCATGAGTTCTATAATATTAATTATTAGAAGGAGGACTGCTGGGCATGGTGATATGGCTCAGTGGTAGAGTGCTTTGACCTAGCATGGCTGAGGACCCGGGTTTGATCCCCAGCACCACATGCACAATGGAGTGGAGGAAAAAACAAAAACCAGATAAAAAAATAAAATTAACTGTCCCTCTCTCTCCATCTCTCTCTCTCTTAAAAAAAAATAAAAGGGGGGGGGGCTGAAGTGGTGGCTCAGTGGTTTTGGCGCTTTCCCAACAAGTGTGAGTCCACAGGTTCAAATCCCAGCACCCACATAGACAACTAAGTGTCAGAGCACCGAAACCCATGTGAAAAACTCCATAAAAATTGATTCTTTCTCTCTCTCACTGTCCTTCTCATTTAAAAAACTAAAAATAAAAAATTAAAGAGGTAGGACTGCTGAATAAAATCAAGTGGATACTTAAAATTTGAATAGCTACTGCTAGCTTGCTTGCTATAAAGAACTAAAGAAGCAAGTAATTGGTGATCCAATTATTGTATGAAATTCTATGTAGTCATTAAAAGAATGAGGTGGACCTTAGGAGATCTCAAATATATAACACAAAGTGAAAAGTACATAAGGAAAATAGTTTGTGATTCCATTTATATGACCATTTTATATGGTATACAAAAGTATATATAAAATATACACTATATTGCTTATTTAGTTTATTTTTTCTCTCTTAGGAACAGCTGAAAACTGTCTATGCACAGGAATCACTAGCTTTTAATATTAAATTTTAGGAGTAGGACTGCTGAAAAAATTAAATGCACACTTAAAATTCAAACGGCCTCTGCTAACTTGCTTGCTGTAAAGAACTCTACCAGCTTTAACTGACGTTAGTATTTGGGAGGGCACTGTTACACAACTTTGGCAATACGGAATTATCAATTTGTAAAATGTTGCCAATTTGACACGCAAAAATGAATTTTGTTAGTATAAGTGAAAGTCTTTGGTTTTGTTATTTTGTATTGGAAGTTTTGCATTTTATAAATTTGCAGGAATTCCTTGCATGTGATGGATACCAACTGCTTTATGTATTTATAAATAATATCTGTGACAAAAAATAGAGTTATCATACCATAAATCGCATTTCTGCATAAGTTGCTGAGGCTGGCCTGGAACTTGAGATCCTCCTGCCTCAGCCTCCCAAGTCTCTGGGATTATAGGCATGCGCCACCTGTTGGACTCCCAATTTTTTTAATTATGATAAAATATACACAAGTAATTTGCCATTTTAGCCATTTTTAAGTGAAAGCAGAGATCCAGACACTTGAATATTAGCGCTCTTCATATTAGCATTCTTCATATATCCAAGAGCAAAGCAACCCAAGTGTCCATTGTTAGATGAACAGATAAACAAAATGTGGTAGAGACATAAAATGGAATAGTATTTAGGCTTTGATAGAAATGAAATTCTGACGCATGCTGTAATATGGATAAACACTGCTGATATTATGCTCAGGTAAGCCAGTCACGAGAGGACAAACACTCTATGATTCCACTTAAAGGTAATACAAGCAGTTAAATTTACAGAGACAGAAAAATAAATGGTGATTGCCAGGATCTGGGGTGAGGGAGTAGTTTTTTTTTTTTTTTTTAACAGGTTCTGAGTTTCATTTTAGGAAGATGAAAATTTTCTGGAGATGAAAATGGTGATGGTTTCACAAAATGAATATTCTTATTGTCACTGAATGTTCACTTAAAAGTGGTTAAAATGGCAAATTACTTGTGTATATTTTATCATAATAAAAAATTGGGAGTCCAACAGGTGGCGCGTGCCTATAATCACAGAGACTTGGGAGGCTGAGGCAGGAGGAGCTCAAGTTCCAGGCCAGCCTCAGCAACTTTGCAAGACCCTAAGAAACTTAGTGAGATCCTGTCTCAAAAAGTAAGAAGTTCAGTGGTAAAGTTCTCCTGGGTTCAATCCTCAGGAAAAAGAGAAAAATACTATCTATGTAAATGTGTTTTATTTGAACAGACACATTATATTTGACATACATTATAGAATTTTTTTCTCTTAATTCTCTCTAGTAATCTGAAATGTTTCTTTTATAGTGACCTATGTTTCCGTATAGATATGGATCTGTTTCTAAACTCATTTTTTAAAGAGAGAAGGACAGAGAGAGAGAGAATCAATTTTTATTGAGTTTTTTACTTGGCTTTCATTGCTCTGACACTTAGTTGTGTATGTGGGTACTGGGGTTTGAACCTGTGTACTTGCACATGCTGGGCAAGCATCATAACCACCAAGCCACTGCTCTAGTCCTAAACTGTCTTTTCTTTGATTCATTTCCTTATTACTCATCATATTGGCTTCATCATTATATCTGTATATAATGGTTGTTAGGAGTGGTGCACGTGTTTTTAAAAAAATATTTTTCACAATTTTGTAGTATCTGTTCCATATGAATTTTAATATCAATTCATCCACTTCTATTTTAAAATATATTGTTGTAATTGCCTTGAACTTACATATTTGGGAAGATGTATCATAATTATTATCCAGGAGGTTTGATTAATCACACTACTTGTAGTTTTCTAAGTGTAGAATAATCATTTTTTAGTATTAAAATTATTCTTGATGTTAAAAAGCTTTGTAAAATTGACACCTCTAATGCCTTTCCAATTTCTCTGTAATCTCTGGCTACGGTGTTTCCTGTCTGCTCCATGCTCACCCTTCTCTGTAACAGTGTATTAATAGATTATTAATTTTATCCTTATTTAGAAAAAAAAGATTTAATTTCTCATGAAATAAAATAGACTTTTGTCCTCTAAAACATAAGATAATGATAATTCAGATATGATATGTATTTCTATTAAATAAGTAGATACATTTTTATTGCAAGGTTAGTTCTCTCAAGGGGCTCTTTTTCATTAAACAATCTCATTATTGTAACCTAAAGAATTAGTGAATTTTAATTCCCAGCAAGAAAAAGCAGTTTTTATACAAGTTTTTAAAAAAAGACTGCTGGGGCTGGAGCGGTGACTCGGTGGTTAGGGCACTTGCCCAGCATGCGCAAGTACATGGGTTCAACCCCAGCAAACCACGTACACAGCTAAATGTCGGAGCAACGAAAGCCAAGTGAAAAACTCAAAAATTGATTCTCTCTGTCTCTCTCTCACTCACTGTCCTTTTCTCTTAAAAAAAAAAAAAAAGGCTCATTTTAAATGAACATAAAACCCAGTGAGGAGACACATTACTGGTGCCAGAGATAATACTTGATTATTTCAAGTCTCTTTCTGGGACCCTCCACATGTGATTTACTGTGAACACTTCCTGGCTATGGCTTTTTATTAAGGGCTAGGATAGAATTTCTAGCCCTTGGCAAGGCACCCAATAGACCTTGCACCTATTCTTTTGGTATGTTTGGGCATTATCTCACTTACATGAACCCTACTTCACCAGTCCCTGACCAGCGGACTGCCTGGGCTTTTCAGAGAATGCATTCACAGAAAAATCTGTTCAATGGGACTATACAAATATTCAGAAAGGATTTTCCTTAATTTAAGTTTTTGGTAAATTATGTTATAGAAATTCAGCCAATTTTTTAATTACTTTGGCAAATTAATCCATTGCCTTCAACAAAGTGGGCATAAATGACCAGTTGGTTATTTGTTGATTTTGACTTTCTGTAAACTGCTTTTAACAAATGAATTTTTGGCAATTGACGGAGGCTCCTCTCTCTATCTCTCCCTCCATCCACTGCTCACCCCAAGGCTCTTTATTTTCCCCTCCCTGTCTTCTGTAACATGATAGCATTTAGGGGAAAAAGTGTTTTGTGCGTTTTCATGACTCGTTGTTTACATATGTGCATTTCCTAACTCTAGGAAGCAATTGCTCCACTCTCATGAGTAGGAAGGCAGAATGTTCTTATTGAGCTCAGTAGTATTCTCAGTATTTAGCAAAGTGCTTGTGATCTGTAGAAAAGGGATCAAAAAACATTTGTTGAATGAATGAAACCAAGTACGTTGGCTCAGGTACTACAAGTGCTTATTTTTAATCTCCCTTTGTAAAGGAATGCCAGGTTCATAACATCTTGAATAAAAGGAATATTGGCACAAATGGTTCTTCTGGGGATGGGGGGCTGGAGTGGTGCCTCGGTGGTTAGGGCACTTGCCCGGCATGCGCAAGTACACGGGTTCAAACCCCAGCAACCCACATACACAACTAAATGTCAGAGCAACTAAAGCCATGTGAAAAACTCAATAAAAATTGATTCTCTCTCTCTCTCTCTCTCACTGTCCTTCTCTCTTAAAAAAAATGGCTCTTCTCCTGTACCTCTCCTAGAATGCTAATTTGACATTTGCATAAAAGACACATGAGTGTGTGTGACTGTGCATAGGCAGAAGTTGTCCGTCCTGATTGATAGTGGAGCACTGGAGTCTAACCCTTAGCAACCTGTGGCATTTCCCATCTGTTCCTCACATCCCTCCTCTTCTGCTCTTTATATTACACCATGGAAACTGAAAGGAACAGTTTGGTTTTTCCCTGATTCACCCAAACTAAAGAAATGATCTAGAAGAAAAGTCCAATCCCTGAAATGCACACTTGTGCACACGGGCACACACACACTCGCACACACACAACCAGCATCACCTTATGTTACACTGGCAGAGTTTCTTGCTGATGATTTGAGTCATTTTCGTCTGAGTAATGTCTGCTTGCCATGCGTTGTAAAGTGATCTCCCTTTGTTAGATGAAGTGAATGAGGGGTGGCAGGTACTGTGTCTTCCAAGTTCACTATCCTTCCTTCTGCCACCTCCCTGCTCTCTGCAGACAGTGGGTGGCTGGGTGGGTGGCTGAGATGGAGGCCTGGAGAGAGGAGAGGAGAGCCGAGGCAAAGCAACGCAGTTTTCAGTGCAAAGAAATACTTTTCATTGTAACTAATACAATTCTTTAAAATCCTCATGGGAAAGTTTCAAATGTTACTTCCACCTTCCCACTTGTATGAGCTGGGCAAATGGAGCCACGTCCAACACAGATTTGTAAAAGTGAAGCATTTTAGTGCTTGTAAGTGTCATTGTGAGTATTGGAGGTTTGATATCTCCTGGAATCTGTAGGTTCTGTGGGACAATTTTTGACACATATCAAAGCAAATTAATTTATTTTTATAATAGAGGCCTAGACAAAATTATTTGCAAAAAAAAAAAATGTGTTCTCATTGAATCTGAAACAGCAAATGAACAATTGAGCCAACTCTGCCGTTTTGATTAGAGGCCAAGAAAAGAATGAAAGAAAAGATTTAGAGACTGTTAAAATAGAATGCCTAGCCAGGGTGTGTCAGCTCTTTTACGTGGAAACGATTATTTGGAATCACCTGACATAAGTACAGATGAGGTCTTCATTAACAAAAAAAACAGGTGGGAGAGGATTAAAACCAGAGATTATTTTATCATATCCTTAAAAATATGTACCTCACAGTGTTTGGCTTCTGTTCATAAAATATCAAACCAATTATTAAACGTATTTAGTACAGAAAGAAATACCTATGTTTTTTTAAGAGAGAAGGACAGTGAAAGAGAGACTGAGAGAATCAATTTTTTTTTGAGGTTTTCACATGCCTTTCCTTGCTCTGACACTTAGTTGTGTATGTGGGTGCTGGGGTTTGAACCTGTGTACTTGCACATGCCAGGAGGCAAGTGCTGTAACTGCCGAGCCGCCGCTCCAGCCCACTATGTTTTGTTTTTTTTTTTTAAGGGAAAAAAAGCTATGAACAATGTCTAGTTGAAGGAAAGGCCCCCACACTCTTAAGTTCAGCAAAGTTCTTGCCCAGTTACTCATTATTTTATCAGAGTGGGACATGTTAAATTTTAAAACAGTCCTGAACGTCAGAAAATAATAATTCTAAGTTAGGAATAAGCTAACCTACAAACAAGGTATTAAATCTCATTTCCGTAGAAATATGCCTTGATATACAAATCTGCTTATGAATGAATAGAACAGGGATATGTAAGTAAATGGTACTAATGAGTGACCACCTTCATAAAAGGGGTCTGGGGAGATGGAAGGAGAGGGAGACGTTCCTCTCATTCAATATCCCTTTGTGCTTTTTGAATTCTTTATCAGGGACATGTGTTTTCTTTTCAAAAGAATTCATTTTAAGAAGTTCTAAGCAAATGAGTCTGATTTCACTCATTAAATAAAAATCAAGCCCAGAAAGTCAGGTACCAACTCCAAAAAGCATTTGTATTCTTACTCTCTCCCCCTATTTTTCTCAAATATTCAACATTCATTAGATAATATGATCTAAGAGTACTTAATTTACATGTATTACCTATGGAAGTACAATCAGTTTAAGAATAAAAGTCCAACATTATTTAAATGTATTCCCAGCACCAATCCTTTATCAAAAATAAGTAATACTGCAAAAGAGAGAGTTATTGATGTTTTACAGAGGAGAAAACTAAGGTTGAGCACACTGATTAATTTGCCCCAAATCATAGAACTAATTCACTACTCATGATAAATTACGGGAGGATTTCTGCTCTGTAGTAATTTAAACTAATGAATAGCTTCAATCCTTCCTAGAACCTGGTTGGGAAGATTTACACATAACTTACAGAAATATACCACCTTAAGCACTAACATCTTTTATGGAAGAGAGTTTGACATCCTCAAAAGGCTGTTTGTACTGCCATCAGTGTGTTTTAAGCAGTTTATAATTTATAGTAAACTTTTATGTCCTCAAGGGTCCATTTGAAATACATAAAGAAGTTTGACTGAAAATGAGTCTTTTGGAATGTGAGGCCTCTGTGGATGATGAAATGTCCCTGGTAGTTTTAATAGACTTCTTTTTGAATGATAGTTGAGTAGTTTATTCCTTTTATCTCATTGTCTAATGAATTTCAACAAACTCCAGAGCCTTAAATCTATGCCCAGTGACTGCCTCACAGTTGGAGAAGTGAGACATCTGGGGACAGCATGGTTGGGCTCTTTGGTCAAGGTGATGACTGTGCCTCATTTTCATCTGGGGTTCAAAGTCCTCTCCTCAGCTCAGATGGTTAGAATTCACTTCCTTATGATTATGGGACAGAGGTCCCCATTTCCTGGAGTCAACCTTGCCATGTGGCCATGATCTATTCTTAAAGTTAGCTCTGTTGGATCTCCACTGAGTCAAATTCCAATCACACTGGAATCCCTGTCTCATGAAGAGGCCAATACCTCTGAAGGGCTCATCTGTTTAGGTCAGGCCCACGCTGATAATTGCATTGAAGTCAGATGATGTGGGACATTAATTACATCTGTCAAATCTGCTCAGACCAGCACCTGGGTTAGTGTTCAATTGAATAACTGGGAGAAGATATACCTATCAGGGACTTGGGAAACTTGGGGGTGTGAATGCAGGCTTAATATTCCCACCATTGAACTGCAGACTTTGAACTCTACAATGTATTGAGTATTTCTAAGTTTAGTTTTAGTTTCAGAATTTTGAGGGAGAAAAAAAATTTTTAAGCCCAAAGACAGATAGGAGAGGAAATCATGAAGGCACTGGACTTCTTGGTGCGTGAGGCATAAGAAAGAATTTTTTTTATATTAGTAGGATCACTTTGTGAAAACATTTATATAAACTTTTCTGCAGGGACATTTTTGTGATTGTGTACATAAATTCAATAAATGAAATGCCAACTTTTTGAAGTTCAATTAAAGGCAGTAATTTATTTGCAGTTTTCATATTCTATGTGTTGCTTCATGAAAATAATGGTTGTGCTTCTTGGACTCAATAAGCTTTTGTCTTGCCCAAGGTATGATCATACCTGAAGATCACCAGAATGTGACCGGGTCAAATGGAACATATTGAAGCCACATATAGTTTGAAGGAAAATTAACTAAGAAGATTTCAAACTTCTATTAATTAAAAAAAATGCCTTAATCTTGATAGGATCCATCAGACTCTATCTTAATCCACTCTTCTCTGTTTTGAACCCAGTAGAAGTTATTGGATCCATGTTATCTCTAAGTCTGGTCTTCAGATGTATATGGGGAAAATATAACTTTTTTGATTCATTGAAGGTAGAAAGGGGAAATGGATCCTGAGTAACACCTCATTTTACAAAGGAGGAAACTGAATCCCACAGAAGTTAAGGGACTTGCCTAAGAAACTGCAGCAGCAGAAGTGACCAAGCAGAGATATAAATATGGATCTTTTGATTCCAAATCTAGTATTCTTTTTAGCTCACCAATTTTGTACCTTGATAGAAAACGTGTTGCAGGTAATCTTTCACAAGTACTACGATGTTTGTAACCAAGGGAGGTGTTTGGATACAGAGATGCTGGAAATAGACGGTTGGATTTTTGCTGAGCTGCCACTCATTGCAAAAGGTGGGACCCCTGTCTCTGTTTTCATTTTCCCACACCTCTTTTCTGCGCTCTTCTGCTGCCGTTAATTCCCGTGGACCTCACTCAGTCTGCACAGGTCCCCATTTCTTTGGTTTGGATCCTTACAACATCTGCTAAAGTCAGTGTTAGTTCAAGGGGTGGGACAATGGGAGTGGTCTACCTGTTCAATGGTACATGTGGAAAAATGCATTTGTCTGAACTTAGACCAAGGTGATTTTTTTGGAGGTGAATATGTTATCACTGACATTGTTCATATCTCCTAGAAAAATATAAATAATAACATCAGACTGACTTTTAGTCAGTTTTACTTTTTAAGTTTTTTTTTTCTTTTTAAGAGAGAAAGGGACGGAGAGAGAGAGAGAGAGAGCATCGATTTTATTTAGTTTTTCTTGTGACTTTGTTGCTCTGACACTTCGCTGTGTAGGTGGTGCTGGGGTTCAAACCTGCGTCCTTGTGCATGCCAGGCAAGCGCCATAACCGCCGAGTCACCACTCCAGCCCTATTTTTTAAGTTTCTAAATATATATTGTCCTCTCGTCCCCTGATGCAGATCTAGAGTAAGAGAAATCTCTAAATAACTACTGACATGGATAAGATTTCAGGTTTTTTAGGAAAGTGTTCCTTATTACTGAGGAGAGAGAAAGGGGGACAAAGCACAGACATAACCTTTGAAAGTACAAATGTGTTTTATTTTTATATAAAAAAGTTTAAATGTGTTTTATTTTTATATAAACACATTTAAACTTATAGATGAAATTGTAATACATCTCAAAATACCACAAAGAAAACAACTTTAGTAAACCCAGATATGTTCTAAACTAAAATCTTAGGGAATTTATCTGGGTTTATATGGGATTTTTAATTTGGTGTGTCCTCATGAACAAAGACTGCTTGGTTTTGATTGTCACTGGACTCATAGAGAAATGTACATTTTAAAGCATTTAGGGGAGAAGCAAGGCTGTCCAAGGGTTAAGACAGCCTGGACCAAATCTGGACAGTGTGACCATGGCAGATTACCTGCCATTAAATCAGTTAATTTATCTATAAAATTCTAGCAAGAAGTGGGGCTGGAGCGGTGGCTTGGCAGT
>PVKS010021001.1:0-35885 GCA_004027875.1 Aplodontia rufa | reverse complement strand
GTATGTGGTGCTGGGGTTTGAACTTTAGTCCTCACGCATGCCAGGCAAGTGCTCTTCTGCCGAGCTGCCACCGCTCCAGCCCCATCCATCCTGAGTGTTAAATCCCATCATTGACATCGGATGAAGCTTCAGTTGGGTCTTGGTGAGGCAGAGCCACAGGGCAGCGTTACAGAAATGGAAGAGAGACATTAAAAAAAAATGGAGTAGAGACTGGGTAGGGCACAAGGGCAGGTTTGGATACAAGTTTGCAGAATTTGAGTTTTATCCAGACAGAAAGCTTAGCAATGCCAACACGGCAGTTGACAAAAATGATAATCACGATCAGAAGAGAGCTGCATGTACCCCAGAGTGTAATGAGAAAACTGAAAAGAATTACTGATGACAGTGAAATCCCAAAGAAGATAATACCCTGTGGCCTCCCTCTGACAGGGTTGGGGGACAGGAACTTGATATTATAATTGGAGGTGAACATGTTTCTTTTATCATATCAAAAATAGGTTCTCTTATTGATGTATATCAGTCAAAGAGTCCTGAAGGCCTTTGAGATTTTACTAATTGATAGAGGAATGGAATTGTTTAGTTTTCCGTCTCATTGGATTACACTTCAAGATCAAACCTATTTAAATTGTGGGGGAAAAAAACCTGCAGTAGAACATCCGTCAAGAAGCTCCGCACCAAGCCACGCTGTCACGAAGCGACTATGCAGGTTCAATGTGCCCAGAGCAAGGAGCAGAGAGTGACAGCATCCCTCAGCCTCCACCAAGGAAAGCACCGTGGACGCGGTTCAGACTGTCACGACCAGGAAGTTATGTCTACGGGAGGCCTGCAGGTGTGCATCCCGGGGACCCAGCTTCACCTTGCTGATTGTCGACCCACGGAAAGTTACATAAGCTCTCTGAGCTGGAGGGAGACTCCCCACAGGCTCACCTGCCTCTTGCAGTTACAGCATGTGTTCTACGCAGCAGCCAGGAGGCACTCTGGAAAGTTCTGCATTGGAGGCCCCACCACCTCTCACCTGTGACCACATTCTGTAAGTCAAGTCTACGTAGTTCTCCTAGGTCCCAGGCACCAAGATGGAAAGCTGCCCCTGGAACCAATGTCTCCTTCCTGACGCAGATACTTCGTGTCTGTGTGCCTGGCTCCACGTGAGGCCTAGATCCCCAAGAGTGAATGCAGGGTGAACCCTGGGTTTTGCCCCTTGTGGGTTGCTTTATTAAAATATGGTTAAAAAGTTATTTGTGGTAAAATCTATGACATAAATGGACCATCTTAACCATCTGGGGGCGTCCAGCTCAGGCATTAAGTACATTCACGTTGTTGTGCCCCCATAGCCACCATACGTGCATCTCCAGAACCTCCTCACCTTCCCAGGGCACCTGGCTCATTGTTATTGATTTTTATTTTCTGCATTTGTGGGGGTGGAACTCAGGGCCACACACATGCTAGGCAGATACTGTCCTCCCACTGAGCCACACCCCCAGCCCTCTGTTTCATTTTTAAATGTGTCCTTGTGACATTCTTAGATGTCAGAAACCTCAGGTGCTCTAAGAAGCTAGTCCATGCATGTGAGGGCGGGGATGTGGTCTGGCCAGGGGGACCCTCCTTCCAGGTTCCTGTCTTCCTCTTGGATGAGTCCTGCTGGTGAAGGGAACTGCCGCCCCCGTTTCTTAAACATAGGGCCATGGGAACTGGGTCAGAATGTGCCAGGTCACCCTGTCCTGATTCTAGTGGATACACAAAGATTTGTTATGAACAATGGGGACATTCAAGATTCACCTCGACCCCTGTCCTATTTCAGAAGAGGAGGACAAACTGTCAAAGCCCTCGCTGGCCTGGAAAACAGCCCCTGAGGGAGAGGCTGTGACTTCAAGGGCTAGGCAAGGTGGCTCTAAGCAAAATCTAAGCCACGGCTCCCTGAGTCACTATTATTGTTATTATTATTATTATTAGTGATTCTGGGGTTAAATCTAGGATTGCTTGAGTGCTGGGAAAGCACTCCACCACTAAACGACACCTCCAGCCTTCTTAAATTTATTTTAAATTGCTGAGACTGACCACAAACTTCCAATCCTCCCGTCTCAGCCTCTAAGGTAGGTGGGCTTACCGGTGGGCACCACTGCTCCGGCTTCCTTGCAACATTAATAAAGAGCTTCAGGGTTGATGTATCTGCTCCCAGCCCCGGATTAAACAACAAATTAGTATCCCGTTCGGCAGCCAGCATAGTCTGTGGTCTGGTCCGCAGAGCCCGACTCAGGCAGAACAGCATGGGGGCTGCCAGGTTGTTCCTAGACAGCTTCCGGTGTTAAGCTAAAACCTGCTCACGTCTGTCCTCTTTGCTTATCAAAGTCCTCGAACATAGCATTTTCAAAATTCCAAACTTAGATGTCTGTAAGGCCGTGAAGCGAAATGTTTCCTGGTTAATGAAGTCGTGGGAATTCTGAATCAATTTGGTTTCTTTGCTGCCTGACTTCAGAGCCTTTGGTGAAAAGGGGGACGTGGAGAGTCCACAGGGAAAGTCGGCCTGTGCGGCACATTCTAGTGCCGTCTGACCATCAGGGGCTCATTTGAAGACGCGATCACACTGCCAGTCCTGTGCTGCCTTGGGAAACTGCTGAAGTGAATGACCTGGGGACAGGGAGGAGGGCAACTTCTATTTTTTTCCTGGAACCACTTTAGTAAATACTTCAGTACAGAGTGGCGGGGACCCCTTTGGCCTGGTATTCCAGGTTCAGTGACTGTGAAGGAAGTCTGTGCAAAACGATCTTCAACTTCCAATGGCTTCACCTAGGATACCGTGAGTTTTCAGCGGTGCTAAATTAGGTGAGATGTTCAACACTTAGTAGGAAACAGGCTTCCAGTAGGTGGTTTTCCCCAGTTGGAGGCAGATGCAAGTGTTCTGAGCACATTTGAGGTGGGCCAGGCTGAACTGTGTGACCCACGTTTCTAATTTAAAGCTGTTTCCAACTCACATTGGGTTCATTGTAGCATAGTCCTGTCATAAGCGGGAGAGTGTCTGTACAAAGTGTGTCAGGATATGTATATTTTAAAGAGAGGATGGTGAGAGAGAGAGAGAGTCAATTTTTATTGAGTTTTTCACGTGGCTTTCGTTGCTGTGACGCTTAGCTGTGTACGTGGTGCAGAGCCACCGTGTTGTTCTCTCCTGTTGATTCCAACCTTGCCCATTTGGGCCTATGTTTTCTCAGGTATTTATGGAGCATAAACTTTGTTAATTTCAGGTGTGAGTCTGTCTTCAGCGCCAGACACTGGGTTCCCCATAGGGAGGTGGAGATTCAAAAGTGACCCTTGGGGCTGGAGCGGTGGCTCAGAGGTTTCCGCACTTGCCTGGCACGTGCTAGTGTGTGAGTTCAAACCCCAGCACCACGTACACAACTAAGTGGCCCAGGAATGAAAGTCACACGAAAAGCTAAGTAAAAATTGTTTCTCTCTTTCTCTCTTCTCTCGCTCTGTCTCACTGTCCCCTCTAAGTGACCCTTCCTGCCCTCTGGCTGCTTGTGGACCAGCTTCATGGGATAGAGCAGGTCATGCATGATAGTTTGGAGTAACTGCAGCCCATGACACCCTCCACGCGCTGGCCCCAGACTTCCTGTGTCAGCGTCTCCTCTGTGCTGCTGTGAACCCCGCCTGTTAGGGTCCCCTAAGCCTCCAAGCTCCGGCTCACTCCTTTCCTCAATTTTGTCTGCCCTCTACCCAGCCCTGAAAAGCTTCCAGCTCAGTTTTTTCTCTGTCATTAAATAAACATTTTATCTTGAAGTGTTGTAAAATGCGCGGAGCTGTTTCCCACCTGACCCGTTTTGAAGCGTGCAGCTCGGTGGCATCAAGCACATTGACGGTGCCGGGCAGCCATCGCCACATCCATCTTCACAACCTTTCTGCCTTCCACGCTGGAACTGTCTCCACCAAACGCCAGCTCCCCGGTCCCTCGCCCCTGCCAGTCCCCACACGCGCCATCTTACTTCCTGCGTCTGTGATTTGACGACTCTAGGGACCCACACCAGTGGAGTCCTACACTGTTCATAGGTTTTTGGGGACCGGCCACTTTCCTCTGCCACTCTTTCACCATGATGCTCTGAGGAATGGGGATGCTCAGGGCACACAGCGGGACATGGAAGGTTCTTACCGTCTGCATACACCCCGGATAACCGCACTGCGGGCATCATGGACTGAGCTCTCTAAAACTCTGAGCCCCAAGACAAAATTTTTTCTAATTTTTCTTTTAAAGAGAGAGAGAATCTATTTTTATTGAGTTTTTCAGTGGCTTTCGTTGCTCTGACACTTACTTGTGTACTTGGTGCTGGGGTTTGAACCCGTGTACCTGTGCATGCCGGGCAAGCGCCGTGACCGCTGAGCCACCGCTCCAGCCCCAAAGCTTTCCTCTACAGTTGTTCTGGCAGGCCTTTGAGTCACAGCAGGGAAAAAGCTGATTGAAAGAGAGACCTTGGTCTTCTTGGAGAGCTGATTGCCAGGAGGACCTAGAACCTGGGAATTTTCTGTCTAGGAACATTCTGCTTCGGATTCCCAGGGCTCTGTGCAGCGGGCCCGAGACGACAGTTCCTTGAGGTTTCCAAACCTGTGCTTCCCTCCCTGTCCACCCACCACCCTGAGAACCCAGGAGACTTGGAGCTCAGAGGGACGAGGGGAGCGTCCCCTAGCCCCCGAGTGGTTCCGCTCTGTGTGCCTGTCCTGGGGCTGCCCTTGCCTGCCTGGTGGCCTCATCCGACTGCAGCCGAGCTGCCTGCACGTAGGAGCTAGAACCTCGCAGTGGGTGGCAGGGTTTCCAGGGAATTCTGCAATTTTAATTTAATGCAGCCAAAGGAAATCCGAGACTTACTCTAATGTTGTTCCTTTGAGACACTAATTGTGCTGCCTGTCTCTGCCCCAGCAGGGGAGGTCTGCAGCAGCAGTGGTGTCATCCAGGGAACCCTGTGTTCTTAGGTGAAGACAGATGAGGAGAGGTTGGCAGGCCAGGCCTGGCTGCGTCCCCAGGACGAGTCACTCTGAAGGCTTTTTTTTTTAAGAGAAAAAGAATTGATTTTATTTTTTCATCTGGTTTTTGTTCCTACAACACATAGTTGTGCCTGTGGTGCTGGGGTTTGAACCTGGGTCCTCACGCACGCCAGGCAAGCGCTGCAACCACTGAGCCACCGCTCCAGCCCCAGAGGCTTTTTGTGCCCTCTGCTTTTCTTCTAAAAGAACTGGAGAGACGCGAAGTTGGACATTTTACGCCCATTGGTGAGACCTGTGTTTGGCCACCCTGATCCAAAGCCTGTATCCAAAGGCCAGAGCCCTCCTGGTGCACTGTGGTCCTCAGCTTGGGGGCTGGTGCGGGTGATGGTGGGACCACCTGAACTGACTCAGCATGGAGGTCTGCATGTGAGGTTGTGCAGACTTGGGGAAACTGAGGCAGGAGGCCAGGCTGAGGTAGGGGGCAGAGGATGGATGGCTTAGTCTCCCAGATGATGATAGGTATTTTCAGCCGCACACCAAGCGCAGTTTTAGGTTGTGGGGTATGGGGAGACCAAGACACAACCCCGACCTTGTGAACGGGAGCTCCTGGTGACAGGTGCTGAGAAGGCGTCAGCAGAGGGTGGGGCTTCTTTCAGGAGCCCATGGCTGAGAGGGGCCTGGTGGGAGGGAGGATGGGCCGTGGGGATGTCTGGGAGGGCGTCCCTGGCAGGGTACAGCAAGCGCAGAGGCCCTGAGGCAGGAGCCTGGGTGCGGAGCTACCTGCAGGGACGGAGGCCAGGGCTGGATGTGCGTGATCTGGCTTCATGGAGTCATGGAGGATGGTGTGGGGGAGCCGTGGGGTCTTGCCAGGTCCAGGACGTGGGCAGTGAGTTCCCTGGACTGGCCATTTAGTGCTGGAAGTGCTCAAGTACTCTTGAAGTTGCTCAGGGCGCACGGTGGGACAGGGATGGTTCTCGTCCTGATTGCATATGGCCCAGATAACTGCAGCGGAGGCATCAGTGCCACAGCCCAGGGCTCCTCCACTGCAGCTCTTGAGGTGACCCTGAGCAAGCACAGCCTCTTTGTCTCCTCTGCTCCCTGGGGCCCATGTTGAGTTCCTCCTCAAAGCTGGAAGGGTTCATGGCGGAACCCAGGGAGGTACCGTCTTTGATCTCATTTCCTGAGTAAACCTTTTTTTTCTAGTGGGGGGTGGGTGGGATTGAACCCAGGGGACCCAGGGGCACTTAACCACTGAGCCACATCCCCAGCCCTTTTAAAATATTTTTTATTTTGAGGCAGAGTCTCGCTAAGTTGCTTAGGGCCTCACTAAATTGCTGAGGCTGGCTTTGAACTTGTGATCCTCCTGCCTCAGCCTCCCGAGTGGCTAGGGTTGCAGGTGTGCAGCACCGCAGCCAGCACCAATCCATTGTACACATGGGGAAACTGAGCCCAGAGCCATGGACTTTCCCATGACGCCGCTCTGCTCATGCGCGGCTGTGGGCTCTCCGCTGAGTTCTTCTCGCAGCCTGGGAGCAGTTTTACTAACAGACGACCTGATTGTGCGTGCAGTTCTGCAGGCAGCTGTGCACCGTGCCAGTCACTGCGGCGGTTCCTGAGCTTCCCTGATCACTTGTTTTCCTTGATGGATGGTTTTGTCATCTGGGTGCACTCACGTGGACACAGTTGGTGGCGGAGACCAAAGCTGTAAACAGCATTTTGTACTTACTAGGTGCGTCTCCAGGCTGCAGAGGAGCCGTGTTGTGCTGGGCGTGTGGGGAGACTGCTCAGAGTCTCAGCAGGAGATGGGGCGCTGTCACTGTACTCCGCGAGGGCTGCTGCCATCTCTGGGCCATCCCTGCTGTCAGCTTATGACTCTGGACTTGGGGGCCATTCAGCTAATGGAGGAAGATGGGATCTTTCCTGGCAGGACTTTGCATACTTTAAAAATTCCAGCAGCAGACCTTGTCTCCAAACAAACCCTTCCATGTGAAACTGCTGTAGAAATCAGGGGAAGCACCATGCTCTGGGCAGGGTGGGTGAGACTTCCCTGAAGTAGCTGCATTTGGGACCTGGCATCTAGATGCGCACGGTTGAGCCTCCATCCATGATCAGGAAGCCCCTCCAAGGGCAGGGGTCGTGAGCAAGGCCCAGGGCGCCCCACCCAGACCCTTGGCCCCAGAAAGGGAGAGCAACCCTCAAGGCCTGTTGGGGAGCCTTTGTCTCCCTGCCTTCACAAGAGCAGTCCCACCAAAGGCACCTTGGACCTGGATGGGTGGTAGCACTGCTCCAACCGGTGGAGGCCAGAGGCCCCAGGTGCAGAGATCTAGTGGGGAGAGGCTGTGAGGAGGCTTTTGGCAGCAACCTAAATGTCCTGCCATGTCCCCAAGCCTCCCACGGTCCCCGCATGGGTCTGCAGACATGTCCCTCCTCCCCCTGCAGCAGGATCAAGAGAAGGTGGAGGAGAGATCGGCTCATTGAGAGAGGTTCTGAGATTCAGAAGTCCTGAGGACGGGTGAGGGCCCTGGTCAGGTAGTGAGCCTCCCATCACTGCACGGTGTGCGAGGGACAAGCTGGAGTAGGGTGGGCTCGGCTGCAGGAGGCCTTTGCCTGTGTCCCCTGCTGATTTCCTCTCTGCAAGCCGTGTCATGTACAGCATGGATCTAGAGCCAGATGGCCTGGGTGCCAACCGCATTGCCACCCACCACTGGGAGACCTCAGGGTCCTTATCTGGCAAGCAGAGGGGAAAATGGGACCCACTCATAGGACTGATGAGGGGTGAAGCGAGTTAGAGCCAGGAAGCACTTTGCCTTCCCCTCCTGGAAATTCTCCAGGCTCTAAAGAAGGGAGGGCGCAAGGGCAGGCCTGATGCACTGTTGGGCCATGTGACACTGTAGTGTCCCCACTCACGAAATCAGGCAGAGTGCTCGACCTGGATGGAATAACAGAGCCCCCAAGGTGGCTGGTCCCTGGGCTGTCAGAATCGTTTCTAATCCAGCCTGGCCAGGCTGGGTCCTTCCCCATTGGCTGTGAAGGATGAAGCTGTGGGGAGCTGGGGTGGTGCTGAGGGCTTGGAGGACCTCACCCACTCTCCCACAGACTGATCTGGCCTCATGCCCTGCCTGGCCACTGGCCATATTTCCCAGGCTCTCAGCTGGGAGTTGGCAACCTTGGTGTCTCGCCCTTGAACTGCGTGCAGCGGCAGCAAAGGCCAGGTCAGCTATAGCCAGCAGTCCGTCCTCGCCGGGTCTTCCAGGGTGAGAGCTTTTCACCCGGCTTCACAGGAAACAAATGCAGAAGACAGTCATGGCTGCTGCTCAGGTCCCACTCCTGGAAGGCATCAGGCCCAGGATGTGGAGTTCTGCTCAGCCTGTCCAAAGTGTCATCTCAGATGGGCCAGCGTCACCAAAGGAACCTGAGGGGACGTAGACAGGACTGGCAGAGTAGCCTGGGGTGAGCGCCTGTCCGCCCCTCCTTCCCCTCCTTCCCCTCCTGTCTGCCTGCCCCTTCCACACCCTCCCCTCCGCTACTGCTCAGCCCCTCTACATTGAACTCACAGTGGCAGAGACTTAGGACACCTCATGAAGACGAGAAAATCCAAGCTGGGCATTTGTCACAACTATAAGGACCTTGTTCCTCACCTACCTGGGTCGCCTGGGGTCGTAGACAGGCAAAGTGATCAGTGGATAAAAGCCTTAAGGAATATGGCTGGTGTCATGGTGCCCCCTGGCATTACAGATCTGTTAAGTCCTGCTTGGGACACTTTGGGGAGAAAAAGAGAAACCCTTCCTCTAGCTGTGATATTCTCACACCTCCCCCTCTGATGAGTGCAGGGACCAGTATTTTGTTGTTGGGGTGATGTTGGGGATGGGTCCACGGACCCCATCCATGAGTAAGCTAGGATGCTTTGGGATGGATCTGGGTTCTTCCCACTTCTGAGCCCAAGAATGTCTTCAATTCCCCACAGAGCCAGCACCCAGCAGATGACGTGTATCATACGCACCTCCCACCAGTCAGAGGAGAGGAGTGGTCGTGGCTCGCAGGCCCAGCCTTGGGTACGGTGCTGAAGCCAGGTGCGGGGGAAGCCACAGCCAAGCAGCCTGCTGGGCCTGGGTGAAGGGCTGGGGCAGCTCACCCTGCCTGGTAGACAGCACCCCTTTGCTTTAATCCTGGGTCTCAGATCCCACAGAGGAATTTGATGGATCTCCTGTGTCAAAGAAAATCAAATGTACACGCGCAAAGCCAGTGTACCGTGCCAGGCCCCTGGAGCCCGCCCCAGACCACGGGCTCCGAGCGAGCCCTGCTTCCATACAGCTGCCCCCGCCCCGCTTCTGTTGATTCCCAGGACCTCAGCAATAATCCACCTCTCATCGCTGACTGTTGGCAAACTCAAATCACATTTCAAAATAAACACCGTGTCGAGGGGAAAGAGAGAGATTTATTAGCTTTCATGGAGTGAGAAACCTCAAGGACCAGAGTAATAGGATACATTTCTCATTAGTTGTAAACGCCGGAAAGGAATTACAGGAACACTAATATTTTCTGTCTTGAACCAAGCATGGTGAGGGTTGTGAGTTGCAGGGGAGGGATGGGAAAGGAAGGCTGACCTCACGGGTGGAATCTGGGGCTTCGGCACCGCCGATGCAGTTCCACGTGATTCTGGGTCGCTGCAGATGTGACTTGCATTCCAGTGGGAGCAGCCCCTAGCCACGTGCGTGGCCAGCAGGTTACACAAATCTTAGAGGACACTCATCTGCCTCTAGGAAGGGAGCTGCTGCCCCAGCTGGAGCTGAGATGGCATGAGCCAAACCCTGGCCACCTAAGGACAAGGTGACAGTGCCTACACCCTGACCACAGGGTCCAGAGGGGCTCATGCTATGTGAAGAGGGGCTGCTGAAGGATTCTCGGAGGACACGCAGGAGAGCTCGGAGCAGCCTGAGGAGGGCGCTGGCAGGGCCGAGGGGCTGGGGAGGTGGTCCTGGGAGAAGATCTGGGATCTTCCAGGAGGAGGAAAAGATTAGATCTGAGAGTAGGGGCATCTCGTGCAGAGATGGAGGGTCATGCTGTCCTGCTGGCTGAGGGGACAGCATGGGGGGCTCAGGGCACCTGGGGCAGAGGCCTGGAGGTGGGGCAGCCCAGGAGAGCAGGCTTGTCCTGAAGCTTCGAGGTGAGCCAGGACGCTTGGTCCTGTCCTGCTGGTGCCCTGAGGAGCCGTGCCAGCCTGCTTGCTGGGAGATCACAGACGAACACGCACGTGCCAAACATGGCACGTCAGGCGCATCTGTGCCAGGGTTGGAGGCACAGAACCAGACCCGGCGTTCAAGAGTGAGAAGCAGCTCGTTGAGATTGCAGACGTGCCGTCCGGGAGCGGCTGCCTTGCGCTGCGGGTGATGTCGCTGTCAGTCACTCTGTCACCCTCCCTCAGCGCAGGCCTGTGCTGAGAACACTGCACCTTTCGCCTCCTCTCACCCTCCTGGCAGCCCTGCGGAGTTTAGATAGTGTCGTCATCCTCATTTTACTGGGAGGCACAGAGGGGTGAAGGGCCCTCCCCAAAGCCACACAGCACGTAAATGTGGAGCTGGGATTTGAACCCCAGAGCCCTCGCCCTTGCCTGGGAAGATGAGCGCCTCTGGACCTTGTTTCTCAAGGAGAGGGCGGAAACGAGAGCAAGGGACCTGTAAAACCAGAACGGAGATGAGATGACAGGCCGCGCGGGCAGGAGGAATTCATGAGAGGCTCGAGGGAAGTCAGGCGGGCGGGGAGGGGAGGAAGGAAGGCAGATGGGGGAGGCTGGGCCACCGCCCAGGGTTGCACTGAGATGGGCCGTGTGCTAGTCAGCTATGATGCACAGTGGACACACTGCAGGGCCCATCAGGGACTCAGGTGAATGCAGTGCGTGCCTAGCAGATCCCACGTCCTGCAGCCCCGGTTCCTGCAGGCTCAGCCCTGGCTGGGAGAGAGGGGCCTGGCCTTCTGGGACCTAAATCCTGTTCATGCCATTTAGAAACTCTATAAAGACAGAGGGTGTTGGCACAGAACAGGTGATTAGCCTACCATGTGTTCTACAGATTACACTGAACTATGGCTGAGGGGACCAAGAGCTGGGTTCTCCCACAGGCAGCTGTGGGAAGCTACAAGCAGCCTAGCTAATGGGAGGCAAGAAGGGGCCACGCTTTGGGCTTGGGCTTTACCGCCTGAGCTCAAGTCCTGCTCCAGCCCTGTGCAACCTTGGTGAAGCTGCTTAACCTCTCTGGGCCTCAGATGCTCCATCCACACAGTGGCTCCGTCTGGTCTGAGTGTGAGGGCTCAGGAAGCCTTAGTCCACCAGGGCAGCAGGGTTGGGCCTGAAGCCAAGAAGACTGCAGGTAGCAGAGAGCGGCCAAGGGGGCAGGGCCTAGAAGCGGAATGTGCTGCCCACCCCGGGGTTGAGCTTGGGGTGCAGCACCTCAGGCCCCGCAGAGTCTCCATCTCTGGAATG
Organism: Aplodontia rufa; assembly: GCA_004027875.1. Taxonomy (NCBI): domain Eukaryota; kingdom Metazoa; phylum Chordata; class Mammalia; order Rodentia; family Aplodontiidae; genus Aplodontia; species Aplodontia rufa. The sequence continues at coordinate 24,445 of PVKS010021001.1, read as the reverse complement.
CGCAATTTTTTAATTTCCAGGGTAGCTTGGGATTGAGCCCCGGCTGTCACCCATGCTAGGCAAGTGGTGTAGCACTGAACTGCAGCCCCAGCCCCGTTTTGATCTTATTTTGAGACAGGGTCCTGCTAAGTTACCCAGGTTGGTCTTCAGTTGTGAATCTTCTGCCGCAGCGTCCTGAGTCTGGGGGTTACAGGCCTGCGCCACGGAACCTGGCTGAGAACCTAAATTTTTAGAGCACCTTGGGTGATACGAGTTTTTTTTTTTTGTCTTTGATAAAATGCGTAACATAAAGTTGACCATCTTAGCCATTTTTTGACATGCAATTCAGTGCCGTTCACCTATTCTGTCCCATTGTACAATTTACAGAATACTTGAATTGAGTTAGCAAATGCACCACTTAGGGCAGCATTTGTATTCTTGGAGTTCTAGTCTTTTGAGAAAACCAACAGTGGAATCGTTTGCTTGGCATCCTTCATGTCATCAGCAAGGACAGAGAACACGTCAGCTCTCACTGTGACTTCTAGGGGCAGAGGTGGACACTCGGGGCATCTTCATCTCACGTCCAACACAAACGCCTTTCTCCTCTGCCCAGTGCCTGGTGCCTCTTCCACGTTTCCGTCTACTCTGTTCTCCTTCCATGGCTCTGGATGGCTCTGGGGACTTCGTGGGGGGACTTAGGCAGCGTTTGTCTCTCTGTGACCGGCTGATCTCACTCCTCCCATGCCAGGTTCCGTTCCCTTCTCTACAGCTGAAATAAAGAGCTGCAGATCAGTAGAGGGAAGAGGTCAGAGTGGGGCCAGATACTTGGATTGAATTAGAATAAGTTAAACTGCATGCTTTTACAGAAATGTGACCTTGGGGGCTGGAGCGGTGGCTCCGCCATGAAGTCGCTTGCCTGGCGTGCGGGTGGACGACACGGGTTCAAACCCCAGCACCACGTACAATGTGAAGTGTCAGAGCAATGAAAGGCACAGGAAAAACTAAATAAAAGTGATTCTCTCTGTCTGTCACTGTCCCTCTCTCTTTAGAAAAGTAACATTTATCTTATTGTCAGGTATATTTAATAAGAACAGGGGCTTGGAGGCAGGGAGGGGAAGGAAGTGCTGGGGACTGGGTTAACGCGAGGCAGGGCACCAAGCTTCTAGACCGTTCTGTTGTCATCATGTGCGGTAAATAAACGGGGCGGGAGGAAGGGAGGGAGAGCTGGAGCCTGAATCAGCGAGTGCGGCTCCTCGCGTTGGAGTTACCCTGTCCTCTCACCTGTGCCTAAAGCAGAGCCTACGAGAAGCTCCGCGGGTGTCAGCAGACACTCCAGTGGGCCCCGCCGCTGGTTATTGTGCTGGGACAGCCTCGGCTCTCTGTGGCCCTCTCCTGTGCCTCTCCCTCCCTCTCTTCCTCAGGGGACTCTGTCCAGTCTGCCTCCTGCCCTCTCTGCCCAGAACCTCAGCTGGGTCAGGCCGGGCCCTGTCCCTGCTGGTCCCTGTGCTTCTGCCTTGCTCAGGAACGTGGATGTCACCCCAGCTCTGAGGAACTGTTTCCATGTCAAGGCTACCTGGAGGGAGCCTGCGTTCCCGGGGCCAAGGTCACCAGGCACGGGAGTGAACCGCGAGACCCCGAGGGGGTGGGAGGTAGACTCTTCCAGACAGGATGGGGCGCGGAAGGCAGCAGCCTGTGCGTCCCTTACACCTGCTGCTGCTTGTCCCTCTGGGCTGTTTCTTCCTGTTGGTTCTGCGGGGACCCAGGAGCTCTGGTGCAGATGTGCTGTGCTTTGGCGGTGTGCTGTCTCCCAAGGGTCCATGGGATCAGGGTGGCCCTGCCGGGAGGCAGCAGAATCGTTGGAAAATGGGGTCTGGTGGGATATCCTAGGGGCACGGGCGATTGTAGGACCCCCTCGCCCCTGGGCTTGCTGGTTGGCGACATCAGCTTCTCCACACTCTGCCTTGATGTCCTGCCACCCGCTGCCCCTACCAGAGCCCAAACCAGCTGCCTTTCCCCACCCTGTCTTGACCTTCGAATGTCCTGAACTGAGCTAAGCAAACCTTTCCTCTTTACAGTCAGCTGCCTCAGGCATTTTGTTGTAGTTATGCAAAGATGACTAACTCCAGGTGGCTCAGGCCAGCTCACCTTGGGCGCAGGCACTGCCTGGATCCCACCGTCCACGACAAGCAGCTCGTAGAACCGGCCCAGTGCCCTCCTGTGCCTTGGATCGGAAGTCAGAGGACAGTGAGTTGCCATCGCAGGGATTGTGCAGCAGGTCAGGGCCTGGTGAGGCTCCTCGGCAAGGCAGGTGGAGTGACGTCCACCCCTCCCCACGGGACGCCAAGACAGGACCACTGCAGATGCAGTTGGTGATAAGCAGGTGTCGGCCGCCACAGGGCCACACGTGCATTGCCAAACAAGCGCGATTTTCTGACATCACAAACAGTTTTTATCAAGTTTGTCAAAAGGAAGCACAACTTCCTGCCAGGTACTTCCTGTGCTCCTGGGGGGACTGGGGTGACTGGGTGGGAAGCAGACCTGGGACCTGTGCAGAGTGATTGCAGTCAACAGGGACAGCACAGCAGGCGTCATTGTCCCCACTTTACAGGAAGAGTGATATCGTCCCCAGAGCTTCCTGCGTTCAACCTTAAGCCCTCCTGTGTTGCTGCAGCGGGTCCCGCACCCCCACATCCAATCAACCTGGACAGGAAATATTTGAAAATAATTTGCGTCTCTCTTGAACACGTGTGGACAATTTCTTGTCACCATTCCGGAAACAACACCGTGTGGCAGATATTTGCACAGCATTTACGTCGTCTCAGACATTGGAAGTCCAGGGGTGATTGAACGGCAGGAAGATGTTCATGGATCTCTGCGAACACCGTACTATTTTGCATGAGGGACAGGGATGTCCTTAGGGACGGGGTCCTGGAGCCAGTCCCCCGTGGAGGCTGAGGGATGGCCGTCTTTGGAGGTGACCACCTTATGTGGTGGAGCCCGTGATGGGATCAGTCCCCTTGGAAGAGGAGGTGCGAGTTTCCTTACTTTCTCTCTCTACCGTGTAGGGACACACAGTAGGAGGACTGCCGTCAGAAGACCCAGACCTCCTCCAAGGGGCACCGTGATCTGGGACTTCCCAGGCTCCGGGATCATGAGAAATACATTTTAGTTGTTTAAACCGCCATTCTGTGGTGTTTTGCTATAGCAGCCTGAATGACTAAGAAAGAGAGGAAGAGTTTGTTATATACCAGGCACTTTCCTTTGTATTTTACACACGTTAACTCAAACTTTAAAGGGACCCCATGAAATAAAGTACTTTTTAAATTTTTTTTGGCATTTGAACAAACTGAGGCACAGAGAGTACTTTTTAAATTTTTTTTGGCATTTGAACAAACTGAGGCACAGAGAGGTTGGGTCACTTATCTGAGGTCACACAGAAAGTGGTGGATCTAGGCAGAGCCTTCTACGGTCAGTGGCTGAGTAGTCTGAAAAAGGGGCTTGGGGAGCAGTTGAGAGCTGAGCTTTTCGGAGTGGGAGTCGTGGATGCATCTGGGGATAAGCGTTCGGGAGGAGGGAATAGTGCGTGCAGAGGTCCGGGGGCACCTTGCGGGGGAGTAAGTGAATGGATAGATGAATGGTCCTCGCTTCCTTGGTGAAGTCCCCACTGAGCTCTCGCCACCTAGCCCTGCCTCCTCTAATGTGCCAGTTGTCCTGGGTGGCTCATGTTAGCGCAGCCATCGCTGTCTCAGTTGGTCATCTCTGCAGGGCTGTGTAAATTTCCGTGTGAAGAGGCCCAAGAGGTCAGCAAGACTGGAGCAGAGGACAGGGCGAGAGGAAGGGGCTGAGGGCAGAGAAATAGATAGGACCAGACCCCACAGCTGGGCAAATAGGTCTGGTATGGCTTTTAAAGAAGAGTTCCAATGATTTCAAGATGTGGGGACCTCACTGAACTAAATTCACATTTTGGGATTTTTTTTTCAACTTTGCAAAAAATGTTTCAACGTAGGATCATAAAATAATGAGGATAATGTAGCCTGTTGCTGAGCGTTTTGTGCGTGAAGTCTGTAGCCTGACCATTGCTCTCTCCAGCTGAGTGCTGAGGAGGGGGACAGGCCCAGGCCCAGGCTCAGGCTCATACGCAGCTTGTCAGGCTCCAGAGGCCCGTCCCCTCCAGAGGTTCACAAACAGACAGGACTCATCTCTGGACTTGCTCATCCTGCGTATCTGCTCTTTTAAGGCCTCTGATGACATCTCCCTATTTCTGCTACTCCCACCCTGGTAACTGTTTTTCTGTTCTCTCTCTCTCTTTGATTTTTTTGATTCCACATATCAACGAGATTATCATAGCATTTGTCTTTTTGGGTATGGCTCATTCTGCTTCATGTAGTGTTCTCCAGGCCCATCCTGATTGTGGCAAAAGGCAAGATCTTGTTCTTTTTTAGAGCTGTATAATATTCCATTGCATATATGTGATGCCTAGAGGTAATGAAATCGTACTGTGTTTTGGATTCGTGCCATGTGAATGGATTCCAGCTACTCTTGGCACAAAAACAAACAAAAAAAAACAGAAAAAGCGGGGGCTACTATGTGAAATGATGTATGTTTATTTGCTTCCCTATAGAAATACCTTACTATTTATATGTATCCCATAACAACATTGTATACCTTGCATATACATCGTATGATTTATTAGTTCATTTGTTTATTTCCAGCACTTGAGATGGAACCATGGAGCTACATCCCCAACCTTTTTTTTTTTTTTTTTTTTTTTTGAGATAAGCTCTTGCTAAGTTTCCCAGGCTGGATTGGCACTTGGGATTCTCCTACCTCAACTCCCTGAGGAGCTGAGATCCCAGGTATGCATACACACCCAGCAAGGTTTATTTCTTTTTAAAAGTGCTTGTAATCAGGCACTGTGGTGCATGTCTGTAATCCCACTGACCCAGGAGGCTGAGGCAGGAGGATTGCAAGTTTGAGGCTAGCCTGGGCAGACTAATGAGATCCTGTTTCAAAATAAAGGAAAAAGAATTGGGAGATGTAGCTCAATGGTAAAGCACCCCTGGGGTCAATCCACAGTACCAAAAACAAAACACAACCAAACAAAACATCCCAAAGTAAATTAATATGGAAAAAAAGAACTACTTGGAGAGGTAGAGGCTGAGCGCAGGGAACTGAGCGGTGGGCTCGCCCCTGGGAGAGCTGGCTCTTGGAGAGCCGTGGAGACCCGGGGGGTGCGTCCTCCTCTCTGCTGCTTTGTTTCTGGTCTGGTCCGTGGGGGTCTTTAGCGAACTTCAAGTTCCTGGTGCGTTCTTACCGCTGAGTGTTCCTGTGCATCTTTGTGGAAGCCGTTTCTGAGTTTCTCAGTCCACCTCAGCTGCTCCGGGGTGATGGCGCTCACAAGTTGAGGTCATTTGGTCGCTGTCAGCAGGAGCCAGGCCGCCGGGGCTCGTGGGCGAGTGGATCCTGGCTCCGGCTGGACTTTGCCACGGCTGAGCACTGAGCCCAGAGGATGCGTGGACAGCAGGGGAGCCAGGAGGGCTCAGGGAGCTGGGCAGGAGCCACGGGCCATTGCCCACCTCTCATTCCCTTCAGGAACCCAGGCCAGGCTGCTGTGGCCAAGGAGGAGCCCATCTGCCTCTGTCCCCGACAAGTGGGCTTCTCCTGTGACCTGGCCTGTCCTGCCTGGCTTCCCTCAGGAACCTCCCCATCGCAGCCAGCAGCCCTTCCTGTGTGAATGTCCCCTGTCTCCCACACCCTGCAGGTTCCCTCTTAAAAATCTCCCAGCCCTGTCCCACCGCACCTGACCTGGCCACACCTGCTGTCCCTCTAAGAGCCGCAGGCGTCACCTTGCTGGTCCCCGTTAAGCTCCCCCTATGCCCCTGCCCTGTAGCTGCTGTGCCCGCACAGCCACGTGGATCCGTGTGGACGCAGTCAGCCCAGGTGACGGCGGCGTCCTCACGTGGGGCACACCTCCTGCACAACCCGCACCTCATCTTGTGCTGCTCTTCCAGCACCCCAGTGTCCCCAAGTAGAATGCGGGGTGCAGGACAGCAGGAGTTGCCCAGCACGGTCCCTGCAGGCACGTGGGACACACTCAGTGGCCACCCAGTGACTATTTGTTGAATGTGTGAGGCACAGGGGGACGAAGTAACCTGCTCAGGATGAAGCAAGTACTAAACCACAGACCCAGGCAGACGGTCGTTATTGGAATCCCTGTTCTTTGTCTCTAAGCAGCATGGCCTCTCACATTAAAATTGGATGAATTAACAAATCAAATAGCCTTTCTGACTTCTTGCCTCTGCAGTCCTGGATCATCAAACCTTTTCTCCCTGTTGGTTTTCTTTCCTGCCTTCATTCCTGGGCACAAGCCGTTCCCTCTAGGGTGCCCTTCCTCACGGAGAACTCCTATTCATCTTTCAAAACCCTGCCGAAATTGCTCCTCCACCAGGCAGATCATTTCTTTCTCTTCCTTGCTTCCATGGATCTGTGGGTAAACCTTGGCCAGAGTCCTTAAAATCTATTTGGGGTCTTTTGGGATCCCCCTTTATCCTTCAGTCGCAATGGCGGAGATCTGTTTATCTTCTCTCTCTCTCCCCCAGCCTGCGTCTTACACACGTTAGCAGCCTAATAAATATTTGCTGAGTGTTTGAGACACTTAGCACTTGCCAAGCGACTGTATGCCTGTTGGATCCTGTTCACATGATGAACTTCCATTCTAACACTGCTCACGTGTTCCAAGGAGAGGAAATTGGGCCCAAATCATAACGGAATCGAACACAGTCACATTTGACAGTGGAACTTCATGGCTTTCACGCACACAGAGGGAAGCGCCATCGGGTGAACACTGTCCGGTCTGGGGAGTTAATGTTCTCTGATGTACGGTCTCACGTCATTGGGAGCAAGATCAGTGAGGATCTTATGAAACGAATTGGCCACAAGGAAAGACCACTGGCCAGGGGATAGAAGGTTCGGTGACGTCCCTTGGGTAATGCGAATCCTGGTGGTCAGCAGAACTTCCGTGCAAAGCCGTTGAGCAAGGGCTGGACTGTGGGTAGCAGGCTTGCCGACACGATCCTGTGACGGTTAACTTCCTGAAGCAGATGAAGGCAGAATGTCACCTGTCCCTGGGCCGTGTCACTAATGGCAAAAGATCGCAGATGGTATGGCGTGGCCGTGCTGCTCGTGGTTGGTCAGGAGGGGCCACCTGCGCACTGGTGACGGTGTGCAGTGGCCCCAGCGAGTGTGTGCTGGTCCTGTCCCTTGTGGGGGACCGGGATGCTTGGCTGTGGCCCTCTTAGTAGAGGCTGGCTCCTGCTTAGCTAGCTGGTCTCCGCCCCCTCTCACGGGGAGGGTGCGAATCACAGTGGGGATGCTCCCAGACGCCAGAGGTGTGAGCCGGCACACAGTGGGGACGCCTGCAGACACACTGCTCTCAGTGGACACTGACCTTCTGAATCCCCCAAACGAGGCAAGGCGGGCGTCACATTCCATGCTCGCCTTGCTCGGCGCTGGAACGTGGGTAAATGGCGGCCACCTCAGTCGCCAGGAGGTGAAGGAAGGGTGATCTGGCCAAGTGGCAGCAGTCCCAGGGCTGCAGAGCCCTGCACTGTGGGAGTGCAGCCCAAGGCAGGGGAGGCAGGAACGCTCTTCCCACCCTCGCCGCTCCTTGTCGGGTCTGATTACTAGGTCGTGGGGCCACCGTTCTTCCTGCTGAACCTAGAGGGGGCTCAGGCAGGACCTCTGCCTCTCCTTGTCTGTGATGGGGCTGTGGATGGGACCTCTAGGCCAGCGGGGCGTGGAAATGTCACTTCTCACTCTGCACCTGGCCTGGACTGCAGATAAGGAGGGAGAGGATCAGAGAGGCTGAGTAACCTGTTCAAGGTCGCCTAGCGCGTCTGCTGCCGGGAGAGGGCTCAGCCCCAAGCACTCGCTCTGGAGCCTGGCTCTGACTCACTGATTGTGCTGACCTCCAGTTCCTTCCAAAGCTAATTAATGTCCCATGATTCTAAATCACCACCGCCTTAGGAGGTAGCTCTGGGCAGTGAATTTCTAGGACACAAGATGTCCCCCATCCTTCCCTCCTTCTGCCTGAGTCTGTCGGTTCAGAAATGCCAAAATGGGCCAGGTGTACAATCTGGAATGGGGCCCAAAAATTAATAAGCTCATCCTTTTCCTCCTAATGCATTTTTTTTCGTACTAGGGATTGAACCCAGGGGTGCATAGCCACTGAGCCACATCCCCAGCCCTTTCTATATTCTGTTTTGAGACAGGGGCTTTCTAAGTTGCTCGGGGTCTAAGTTGCTGAGGCCGGCCTTGAACTTGGATCCTCCTGCCTCAGCCTCCCGAGCTGCTGGATTACAGGCGTGCGCCAGCAGGCCCGGTTCTAACACCTTTGTTTTGACTTCCCCCGTAGATAGCTGTGGTTTCCAGCATGTCTGTCTTGTAGTCAGGAGCTTGGATGCTCCGATCCAGCATGACAGGCAGGGAAAGTGGGGCCAGGGCTGTGGGAAGCCTGCCCACCTCTTCTCATCCATCCCCACTTCTTTGTGAGCCTGGAGGACTTTTGCCGGTGTGCAAAAAAAATAGTGTTGCACTTTCCAAGAGGTGGAGGATGCCACTCCAAGGAGACTGCTGGCCCCAGTCCTCGGAGGTGGGGAGGCCGGAAGCTTCTCCACCTCTGGGAGGTCTGGGGCCTTTCCCAGGCCCTCAAGCCTGAGCTTCTCTCTTCCTCTGGTTTCCTCTTGCAACACAGGTCCCTAACTGGGGACATACCAGGGGTGCAAGGAAGCGTTCCTTCTTCTATGAAAAGACTACGTGCTGGGGGCTGCAGCGGTGGCTGAGGGGCAGAGCGCTTGCCGGGCATGCGCAGGGACCCATGCTCGATCCCCAGCACCACATACACAGCTAAGTGTTGGGGAAACAAAAACCAGATGCAAACATAAGTAAAATTGACTTTCTCCCCCATCCCTCTTTCATACAAAATAAAAATGCATGCTGGGGAGTTATTTACGCAGAGGGACAGAGGGGCCCCACGCCCCGCTTGCTGGGAAAGCCCTTCTCTATGCCAGAGCCTTCTGGAATGGTCGTGCTCAGCCCCTTCTGATGTAAAACCCCCTTGTGTTATTTCCAGTCAAGGGAAAGACTTTGGTGAAAGCGGAGTCCCACTGAGTCTGAGCGCCCAGTGACGGGGATGGAAAGGGAGGTGGTCGTGTTCAGCGGGGTTGGCAGGCGCAGTAGGACGGATGCTCTAGAGTCCACCCAAGCGAGGTCCCTGGAGTCGTCACATTGTGGAGCCAGGAGGGTGGGTGCGGGGGCTCGGGGAGGGGACGTGCGGAGCTGGTGTGGAAGGGGGACAGATGAGAAAGTGTGGCAATAACTGGAGGTGACGGCTGTACAGCAGTGTGACTGTCACTGAGCTGTGCCCTTAGGAGGCTCAGGTGACGAATTCATGCTGTGCAGTAGGAGGCTGAGGAGGCTTAGGGCTGGAGAGGCCAGCTTCCCTCTGCCCCTCTGCTCCCGGTCACACTGGACTTCTGGGTCAGGCGGCTGCCTGGCCGTGGGGTCCTTTATGGATCCGGTCACCACAGGCGCGAGCCTCATTTTCCAGATCGCTCATTGCAGGGGGAGCTTCCAGGTCCCGTGGCGATGCTGGTGCCGGCAGCTCTGCGCGGGGGAGGCTGGGCCTCGTTGCTTTCTGTAGCTGCGGAGCCATATGCTGCTCTGATCGGAGCTACCGAGGCGCCGTCCGGGGCCAGAGAACCTCTGTGTTCCCGGGTATCCCATCCCAGGGAGCTCGTGGGCCCAATGCTTTCTTGGTCGGTCTTTCCTGGCCAGGTGGCCCGGATGGGCTGGTGGGGGCTTGGATGTGGACGGTGAGGGCTGGGAATCCACAAGAACAGGTCTTCCACATGGCCTTGCCCGGCCGGCTCTTCACATGCGTCCTGGGGACACATTAGGTGTGGAGGTGGCCTCTGTGTGACGGCAGCACCACCCTGCCCTAAGCCTCCATCCTAACTTCCCTCGCCCTGGCTCTGCCCTGTTAGGGGGACAGTGAGATCCTTGAGGTGGAGTCAGAAGGGCCCGCAGGGTGTCAGGAGGGCAGCTGGGGACTGTGCGGTCTCTAAGGAGAGCTTCCTGATGACCCTGCCATGATGGGACAGCAGCCTTGGGGCAGACACGCCCTGCACCCCCTCATCAGCTTCCTTGATGTCTTTGCTGAAGGCCACTTTATGCTGTCACCTTAGAGGGTTCTTTCTGGCCCTGGAGGTGGTTATGAGCCCTGGCCTCAGAGCCAGGGACACTGGGCTCGTCTCTGTGCCCCCGGCTCTCTGGCCTCCCTGCCGAGCCTCCATCACAGCCTCTCTCTCAATGTCCTTTCCGTGCCTGTGGATGGAGTAGGTGGCTCAGGAAGCCAGTTTGAGAAATAAGCAGCATCACCACCCACGGAGGATCCCAGAGCTGGGAGCTATTAATAGAAGCAGGAGTTTGGCAGCTGAACTCCATCCGTGCGGATCGCGGTGCCAGCGGACCCAGGAGGAGCGCCTGGCGGGGTTGTGAATGAGCAGTGTAGCCAGGCAGCCGGGGCGTGGGCGTCCAAGCCCTTCCTCATCACCTCTGCTGTGTCGCCGCCCTCCGTGGGTGGAAAGGCCTGGGGACGACGGGGCGCTGTGTTGGGGAGGTGCCTCTGAGGTCCTCCCTAAATCAGGAGCAAGCACGGCTCTGCCTGGCCGTGGACCAGAAGGCAGACTCGGATGCTAGCGCCTACCCAGAGCGGCTGCCCGTCTAGAGCCACCAACAGATGACAGAGTGGGACAGGAGGAAGGGAAGTGAGGGGCAGGAGCCTGGGCCTTGCTGGGGGACCCATGCTCCCCAGGCTCCGGGTCGTCACAGTCACCTTTGTCCAATGTTGTGTTTTCCACGCTTGGGTCAAAAATGTGTGTGCTGGAGCTGAGCAGCGCAGTCCCTTTGGGGTCCTAGTTTGCCAGGTGCCCCCTGGATCAGTTTTCCCGTCACTCCTGCCCTTTGGCCACTTTCAGATTTCCAGTGAGGCCACCCCAGGGTGGCCGTACTTAGGTAAGCCTGGAGCTGCTGCCCCAGTGCGTGGATGGACGCGGGGCGTTCGGCAGGGTCTACTGGTTGTTGACTTATTTGGCGTCTTCGTGAGTCCATTCCCCAGGCCCTCCGGGTCCCGGGACGGCAGGGCAGGCAGTGCTAATGCAGCTCCTGTTGCTCTCTGCCCAGTGGTGCTTCCCAGGACGGGACTGGGGTCAGGCACCTCCTTGATGGCCAGGTGGTCCCAGCAATGTCTCCAGTGAGGGGAGGTCCCGGGGCCTGTGGGGAGACTGTCACCGTGAGCAGCGCTGAGGCTGGATGGGGAGCAGGTTTCCAACCCCTGGACAAGAGAGACCCCCAAGACCGGGAGGAGCAGAAGAGTTTGTTCTCAAGCCTGCCAGCCTGCAGCTTGTCTTTCTCTTTTTGGTTTTCTTAGAGAGAGAAAGAGAATATTAATCATATTTATTTTTTCATCTGGTTTTTGTTTTTGCGACACCTAGCTGTGTACGCGGTGCTGGGGTTTTTGTTTAAACTCAGCTCTTCGCACAATCCAGGCAAGCGCCCTGAGAGTGGGCAATTTGAACACCGTGTGCTGTACCCTTGGGAAAGAGCAGCTCAGCGAGGTCCAGTGGTGGAGGAGATCCACCAAGGGCTGTGCTTGCCCGCGGTGAGCTTAGGGCCTCCTGGGAGAAGATAGTGGTGTCCCAGTTCCCGAGAGAACGGCCCAGAAGCATGGAAGAGCGAGGCGGGGAGCAGAGTGGCCCATGGCCTGCGAGCCAAGGGCAAGAAGGGGCTGTGGATCCACCCGGGGCTTCTGCAGGTGGGGGAGCACCGTAGGGGTGAGGGGAGGAGGAGCCAGCTTGACACTGAGCCCCGGATCAGAGGTCATCTCCATCCCATTCACCCCACCGCGCTGCCTTTTTCTTAAGAGGGAGAAAGAGAAAGTTTCTGATTCTTTTCACATCTGGTTTGTGTTTTTCCTTTGTGTACACGGTGCTGGGGACCAGACCCAGACCTTGCGCATGCCAAACCAGTGCTGTACCACCGAGCCCCAGCCCCAGCCCCGCATCCCAGCCCTTTCCAACCCTGCTGGTCCTGTTGGCGAAAGTGCTCAGTGTGGTTCCATCCAGGCCTCTTCCAGGCATCAGCTCAGGGCGAAGAGCAGATGCTGGGAGCCAGGACGTGATGCTATGACTGTTTTCCTGCCTTTTATTTTTAGGGTTTTTTTTCTTTTGGGCAAGTGGTAGTATTTTTGCATTTAAAGTATGAATATACATGAAGAGGAATTTTCTTTTTCAAATTAAGTGAAAGGGTAAACCCATTTAAAGGAAAAAATACTGGGCTGGAGCGGTGGCTTGGTGGTTACGGCGCTTGCCTGGCATGAGCGAGTACACAAGTTCAAAGCCCAGCACCCACGTACACAACTAAGTGTTGGAGCAACGAAAGCCACGTGGAAAACCCAATCAAAATTGTTCTCTGTCTCTCTTTCTCTCTCACTGTCCCCCTCTCTCTTTTAAAAAAAAGGAAAAATACAAAGTAATTAATAATGATAAGGTACAACGTTGGGGAAGCAGACTGGAACAAATCAAGTTGGGGAAATTTGGAGCTGGTTAGCTCCAAGGCTCCTGAAGTTACCCCAGTTCTGCCCTATTTCTGGAGAGTGGGACCCTCCCCACAGCATCTTAGATGGAAACATTCTGGAAAATGGTGTGAATGAATGGATAATAATGTGGTACATCTATACCAAGGAATATTACTCTTCCCTAAACAAGGAATGAATTACAGATACATGCTCTGTCATAGACGAACCTTGAAAACAATGCAGAGTGAAAGAAGCCAGCCTTAAACAACTTTTTTTTTAAGAGAGAGAGAGAGAGAAAGAGAGAAGCAATTTTTATTTAGTTTTTCATGTGACTTTTGTTGCTCCGAGACTTTGTTGTGTACGTGGTGCTGGGGTTTGAACTTGTGTACTCGCTTATGCCTGGCATGCTCCGTAACCACCAAGCCACCGCTCCAGCCCCTTAAACAGCTGTTTGATATAAAAGTTCTGAAGGGGCCAGGCATGGTGGTGCATGGGTGTAATCCCAGCGGCTTGAGGGCTGAGGCAGGAGGATCTCAAGTTCAAAGCCAGCATCAGCAACTTAGTGAGACTCTAAGCAGCTTAGAGAGACTCTGACTCAAAATAAAAAGTGAAAAGAGCTGGGGATGTGGCTCTGTAGTTAACCACCTCTGGGTTTAATCCCTGATACCAAAAAATTAAAATAAAAGATAAAAGTTGTAAAGGGACAAGTCGAGAGAAATAGAATGAGATGAGTGGTTGTCAGGGGAAGGGGATGGATGGGGGAATTGTCTCCATGCCATATGGCAACAGGCATGAGGGATCTTTTCTTTTTTCTTCTTTTGCAGTACTAGGGATTGAACTTGGGGTGCTTTTCACCGAGCCACATCCCCAGCCCTTTATAAATTTTATTTTGAGACAGGGTCTCACTAAGTTGCTGAGGCTGGCCTTGACCTTGTGATCCTCCTCCCTCAGCCTCCTGAGCTGCTGGGATTACAGGCGTGCACCCCTGCAGCTGGGAGCATGGAGAGTCTTACTGGGGAAGAAAATGTTTTAAAACTGATTATGGTGGTGGTTGTAGCACTCATTGAAGTTGCTCACAACCCCTAGATGGGGGCTGAGGATGTAGCTCAGTGGTCCAGCACTTGCCTAGCATGCGTGAGGTCCTGGGTTCCATCCCCAGTGCTGGATCCTGAGTCAGGTTCATTCTGTTTACTTGAAAAATTTTTTAAAAAAATACTAAGAATAAAATCAAAATAGTCTGAGGTCATCTGTTCAGGGGGAGAATTTCCTCCTGGGCCTTGTCTCCACGTAGACTCCCTTTGGGCTTATGTTGTTAGACAGGTTTCAAGTCCGCTACTTTGCCTGCTTCCTGACGTGCTTTGTCCTGCATGGTCGTTAGTTCTTAGACATCAGTGTGACCCGAGGTCTTCAGAAGGAAAGAGCGTGGTGTTTGGGAACGAGCGGGGATCCGTGGAGTTAGACATACTGCACGCCGTGCTGAGGGTTAGGGTGCACTTGGATTCTCGGAGGGAGTGTCTACATGGAGACACCTGGGTGTCATATCCATCCGCCCTTCTGGGTTTGCTGTCCCTGCAGGGCCCTGGATTTCCGACCATGGCAGGAGATGAGCGAGCAAAATGGAGGGCGACCAGGTTTTTTCCTCCAGCCCACCCTCGGCTGTCCACTGTCCCCCAGCAGAGCTGGCTCCAAGCAGTACCTGTCCTGCAGGGGTGCACAGCTCCCACCTGCTTCAGCACCTCGGCCTGGTTCCCTGACGCTCTTGCACCTCTGTAAACGAACCCCTCATGCGGCTCACTCCAGCGACCCCTCCGAGGCCCTCTGTCCCCTGCTGGGTCATGCATCCTGAATATACTGACCACACGTTTCTCATGGAGGTCACACGTGGGACACCCGTTTGGGAAATACTGTTCTACAGCCGCAGTTTTAGCAGCTGCATAATTTCCCTTATTGAGTGCCTGAGCTTATTATATATTGACTCTCTCACGGTCGAGCAGTTGGTCATGGCCAATTTTTTGTAAAAAAGCATCCGTGCAATGATTACGTTCTTCAGCTGGATTCCGATCCGTGGTGAGAGGACGCACATTTAAGCTATTTCCAAAGGTTGCACAGAGTTCCTGAAAGGGTCGTGGCTCGGCAGTTCAAGGGCATGCTCATCTGGGGTGCTTAGGAATCCTTAGGAAAACAGACTTTGGCCTGTGATCCCAGCAGCTCAGGAGGCTGAGGCAGGAGGACCACAAGTTCAAAGCCAGCCTCAGCAACCCAGCGAGGCCTTGAGCAACCCAGCAAGGCCCTGCGTCAAAATGAAAAATGAAAAGGGCTGAGGGCTGGGGATGTGGCTCAGCGGTTAGGCACCCCTTGGGTTTGATCCCCAGTACCACCAAAAAAGAAGAAGAGAAAACTAGCTTTGGTTGTGAGAGCTAAGGACAGCAGTTTGGTCTGGAGGCCCCAGGATCAGTTTGTTCGGGATGCTGACGGTGCTCTGTAGCAGGCCCTGCCTGAAGCGCCCTGGCCCAGAAATCGCAGATACTTGAGAGATGCGTTTGGCTGCTCCCCAGCTGTGCAGTGGGGGCTCCTCGCTGAGCCTCTCTGAGCTTTGGCCTTCACGGGTTCGTGCAACGCAGGGCTCAGTACGCGGAGCCCTTTGCCCAGCCTGCCCCGGGGTTCAGATACAGCGGCTGCGTCTCTGCCTCGTCTGAGCCCGATCGACGCAGGAACAGATCATCGAGGCTGAGAGCGCTGCGTGCCTCTACCCCCCTGGCCCTGGAGGCGTTTATTAACTCCCTCCAGTGTAGAAAGAGCTCTATCCGATTAATTATGTCCCTGAAACTATACAGGCTTACATTTTGTTTTACATAAAAGCTGTTAGTTCCTATCCTGAGGGACCCTGGGGGTGTCCCTTGTAATGGTCACAAGGCTGGCTCCGTAGACATCCCGGAGAGCCAGGACCTGGAGGGGGGTGCGGCTGCTTTGTGTTATTTTGGGGGTGAGCGGATGATTCTCGCTAATTTACTCGGCACGTCCCTGCCGACTTCATCCGCAGCAGGCGTGCAGCTTGCTGTCCCCTGGCAGGTCCTCGAGTCAGCCGTGGTGCACCCAGGCCTGTGGCTCCCTGGGAAACTGCTTCGCTGCCTGTCAGGTGCTAGGACAGTCTGTGATGACCGCCTCGCTCCCTGTCCCGCAGCAGGGGCGTGATGGATGAGTGGAGAGCTTTCTTCCTGTGCCAGATGGCAGGAGAAGGGCAGAACCCCCCCCCCCCCGCCGCCCATCTGCGCCTCTCCTCCCGCAAACCGCTACACACAGTAGGTGCTCACTCATTGTGCCAGTGCTCGGGCACGCACGAGGGCCGAGGCCAGGCGCTGGGCTCAGGGCGTGGGGTTTCCTGCATCCGTTTCCCCCAGCCCGTTGGGTTCAGCCAGCGTCTCCTAGAACCCAGTGTGGCGGCTGCTCTTGGCAGAAACGCGCGTGCTTCAAGGATGTCACCGCTGCATAGGATCAGGGAGGCTCAGAGGACCTAGCCACGTGGTGCAGAGTGGCATGCACCTGTGCAAGGAGAGAACTCGGGTCTGCTCATGGTCACCGGGTGCCACCATGGCTGCTGCATGCCTGTCGTCACTGCCATTGTGCCAGGTGGCCTTCTGGAGGTGACACTTCCCCACCTCACACAGGTACTGGCAGTGAGAAGTCTGCTGCATCCCGTGTGCAACAGAGTGTGTGAACTTGAACTTGGGGTTCTCGTTTGTCCTCATAGAAGGACGAGCCCAAGCTCAAGGTTAGGGGGGTCATGGTCAAAGTCACCAGTTCATTGCGACCCTACCCGGCACCCCCCTGTGCTCGCCTGCAGCACCCAGAGGTGAGGAGTGGCCCTTGGAAGGTTCCTGGGCAGGGGTGCCGTGAGCACTGTGAAGTGGGGTGCTGTGTGCAGGTCTTCAGAGGTTCTCTGGGTGCTGCCTTGGAAGGCTCAGGGGACAACATGGCCACTTTCCAATAGGGCCATGGCAGGATGAGCTTCCTCAAGGAAGATCAGGAAGAGGCGGTCAGACCAGGGCTCTGGGACCAGAAGGGCTTTGGAGAGGAGGGGCCAGGTGGGGCAGCGTGGTGGACATCGTGGGAGAGTGGGAGACGGGGACCAGAGAGGGACCAGGAAGAAGCCCGCTGGAGGTGATGGGGGCTGGACCGTGGGTGGAGGGAGGCCCCGCGGCACTTTCTTCCTTTTATAATTTTTTAAAGAGAGAGGGTAGAAGGAGAGCGAGAGAAAGAGAATCAGCTTTGTTCGTTTTTCCGTCTGGGTCTTGTTTTCCGACGCTTAGTTGTGTACATGGTGCTAGGGTTTGAACCCGGGTCCTCACGCCTGCCAGGCAAGTGCTGTCACCACTGAGCCACTGCTCCAGCACCCCCGCATGACATTTTGAGCAGTGTTTTAGTTGACTTTTTTTGTTGCTGTGACCAAAAAACTAGACAGGAATAGTTTTAGAGGAGGACAAGTTTATTTAGGGCTCACGGTTTTTGAGTCTCAGGCTGTAGATGGCCAAGTTCATTGCTCTGTGCCGCAGGTGAGGACATCGTGGCAGAGGATGTGGTGGAGGACAGCAGCTCAGGACAGGGCTCCAGGAAGCAGAGAGACTAAGCTCCACTCACCAGGGACAAGACAAACCCCAAAGGCACGCCCCAAATAACCTACCTGGTCCACCACACCCTGCCCGCCTAGTCGTACTTCGTCCACTCAAGTGGATCAGCGTGTTGATGAGGATAAGCCGCGCGACCCGAGCCTTGCACCTCTAAGCTTCCTTCATGTCTCACGCATGAGCTTTTGAGGGACTCCTCATATCTGAACAGTAACAAGCAGGAACAGATGAGGCTCTGCTTGGCTGAGGTGTGAGTCCCTGTAGGTGCCCAGTCCCTGGTTTTGGTCGCTGGACAGGTGGTGGTCATGCTGAGAAGGCCTGGGCATTGTTTACCCTCTGGTCAGTTGCTGGAAACCTCTTTCCCATTTGCATATTTTCTGTCCCACACCTGGGGCCTGGCCACACAAAGCCGGTTCGCAGGGCGGAGTTACTTTAGCTTACAGTCTGGTAGTTACTAAATGTGCTGATTGCTTGGATTTGATCAGGTTTAATAGGATCTTTTATGGCTCAAAACCTGACTCAAAGTGAAGGACATAAAGTTCAGAGGATCCCTGGATAAAATCTGGGCTTCAGATCCGTGTTGATGAAGAACAAGGGTCACCAGATGATGCACGAGGAATTGCATGGAACCTGGGATAGACACAGCGATCCTGCTGCGGCAGGAAGCCAGAGATCCACACTCACAACTCACTGCGAAGCTAGAGACAGGTTCAGCGGAAGAGAATTGAGATCAAACCACACGTCTGCAGGGAGCCAAGACCATGCTGTGGGCCAAAGAACAGTCTTTTCAACAAACGGTGCAGGGACGTTTGAATAACTGCTTGTAGAATAATGAATTTGGACTCTTGCTTAGGCCATAAATTTAAAATGGACTTAAACTGTGAGTGTAAAGGTAAGAGGTAAAAATGGAAAACTCTTATGAGAAAATACAGGAGTGAGTCTCGACCTTGGGCCTGGCAAAGGATTCTTAGGTCTTGACAAAAAAAAATCCTGAGCAAGAACAGAAGAGAACTGGGAGACTGGACTCCGCCAACACTTCTGTGCTTCAAGGAAGCTGGCAAGAAGGCGATCCTGGGTGTCAGTCCCAACACTTGGGCGGCCGAGGCAGGAAGATCTCACATTCAATGCTGGCCAGGGAACAGAGCAAACCCCTAAAAAAAGAAGGGAAAGAAAGTGAAAAGAAAACCCACAGAAAGGAAGAAAATATTAGTAAATCTCATGTCTGACACGGGACTTGTAGCTAGAATATGTAAAGAGCACATGCAACTCAATAACAAAAGCCTGTCCCACCAAGATCAGGCAAAACAACAACAAAAGCCCCACAGTGATCATTAAAAATGGACGAAGGACTTAAATGGACAATTTCTGAAAGGAAGAAACAGGTGGAGGGGAGAACAGGTGCATGGGCCGAGGAGTCCGGTGGGAAGAGGGGTGATCTTTCCGCGAGGGGGGCTTGCTGTGTGGGTGGGGACGTGGGAGGGGTGCGGAGGAGTCGTGGGGGGACCAGGGAGCAGAGCTGTCTGGTGGTGATGGGGATGGCCCGTGAGAAGCAGGCGCTGTCACTGGGCCGAACCCCCAACCCTGGTGCTTTTATTTTGCTTTGTTTTAAGAAAGAGCGAGCAAGAGAGAATCGGTTTTATTTACTTTTTCATCTTTTTTCCCCCCTGACACTTAGTTGTTCATGTGGTGCGGGGGTTGAGCCCGGGACCTCGCGCATGCGGGGCAAGTGCTGTCCCGCTGAGCCTGCGCTCAGCGCACCCCAGCAGCCCCACAACTCTGGTTCGTGTTTGGTCTTCTTTCTGCCTCTTGCTCGTGTCTGAGCAAGCACCACAAGGAAACTACGAATGTAATGTGTGTGCTGTGTGTTTTTCTGGATTTTGGAGACCAACGCATAAACAGAAAGAGGTCACCTGCTGACATCCGTGCATGGAACCACATTCGGGGGCCACTCGGGCTTTGGCCTGACCCCTTCTCACCAGCGCTGTCTGCAGCGTGGACGGGGCTGGGCCAGGGCTGCAGGGTCTGCTGAGCCAGTGGCAGCTGTTGAAAGGGCCCTGGGGGCTGAGAGCCAGGCCATCCTGGAGCCCGTTGGTCAAGGGCTCTTGACCACAGCTGACCCATGCAGGACCTGGGTTCCAGAGCGGGTTTCCTGTGGGAGGGCCGCTGGGTGCTGTTTGGATCCTTCCTGCTTCCGGAATCTGAGCCCCAGCCTGATGGCCAGGGCTCCTCATTGCCTCTGCTTCCTGTAAGCCCTGGTCAGCTGCCAGGACCCGTCCAGAACACTTAGGCACCAGCTTCCGCCCCCAAGCGGCCTTTTCACCCCAGGTCCCTCCTGAGCCGTGATTCACTGCGCTCGCTGAAATCCACCAGTCGCCGAGGGAAAGTTGTTAACATTATTACCATCGTCCCCTTTTTTTTTTTTAAGAGAGAGAGAAAGGGAGAATCAATTTTTTAAAAATTCGTTTTACAGCAGCTTTCGTTGCTCCAACACTTAGCTGTGTACGTGGTGCTGGGGTTTGAACCCGCGTACTTGCGCATGCCAGGCAAGCGCCGTCACCGCCGAGCCACCGCTCCAGCCCCACTGCTATTCTTATTAATAGCCACAATTTATCAGAACCTCCTTTGTGCAGGGCTCTGTCCCGGGAGTGTGACTCCTCTGGTCTCATTCATGTGCACAACCATCTTGGTGAAGAGGTGCAATTACCTTTACTTTATGTGTGAGCAAACTGAAGCTCAGAGAGGTTAAGGAACCGGCCCTAGAGGTTGCACAGCACAAATGAGGCAGAGGCCTGACTGCGAAGCCAGGGCTTGTAGCCACCTGCACGAGTCTTACAGAGGCTGAGCACACACACCTTCCAGAGCCCCAGGCGCTCAGACAAAACAGAGGGTGTCACGGATCCTCTGACCACAGAGCTATGGCCGCGTGAAACGCGAGTGGCGGGACTGTGGCGTTGAGGGTGGGCAGGTGCGTCATGGAGGACCCGGCACGTGCCAGGGCTGTTCAGGAAGTCGTCAGCTGGGGTGGGGGCAGGGAGCGAGGTCGTTCCAGGAGGGGGGAAGTCCCAGGGGAAGGGCTGGTGGCCGGATGCCTCCGTTTGAGTTGCACGTCGCTGCTGAGCAGATGGGCAGAGTCCACTGCCTCTGCTTCCTGCAGAGGAGGTGGCAGGACGTGGGATCTGGTGTGGCCCTCAGGGTTGTGCAAAGGGGATTAGAGCTCTTGGGGAGCGCCGAGGAGAGGGACTTATCCTCTGACCCTCCACGGAGGTGGCTGGGCACGGCTGCCTGAAGGGCTCGAGACCCTCAGTCTGGGACTTTGTAAGGGGTCTTGGGTCAGAGACCCTAGGCAGGAGAATAGGGGCTGCTGGCAGAGACATCGCTTCCTGTGAGCTCCGTGGAGGTGATCACTCAGTCGTTCAACAAACACTGCGCCCCTGGGTGCCAGGCACTGCCCCGGACATGCGGGAGTGGAGAGCGCACAAAGTCCGTGTGTTCTCTTTTGCCCCCATTGTCCACTCTCGGGTCAAAGCGGTGGGCAGTGGGAACAGAGCAGTCCTGTCTGGTGGGTTACTTTTACCAGAGGGCTGTATCTGGCATCTGGCTTGGCTGTGTTTCTAGGTTCCTGGTCTCGTTCCCTCTGCCAGACCTTGTCTTTCAGTCCCCAGCAGGCCGTGCCTTCCGCACACGTGACATTTGTTCACAGGGCCTTGGGGCCTGCTGTGTCCCCCCACCTCCCGCCTCCCCTAGGAATGTCCCCGTGAGTGTGGAACAAGGAGGACTCAACCTGATTCCTGAGGATTCCTGGCCCACTGAGCCCCTCAGAGCTCTGCCACCAAGACCTGCTTGCCAGGGAGAAGGAGAGCAGAGGAGCCTGCCCACTAACGAGGCCTGGGCACCGTGGTTTCCAGGAACGCGGCTTCACCTGAGAGTGGAATCAGAGCAGCGGAAACTGGGGCTTCTGGGGTTGCGCATAGCTAGGCCAGGGAAGTGGGTGCCTGTGGGTGGGAGCTGGAGCCTGGAGATCCGGGTTCCCCACTCCTGGGCAGCCCAGAGAGGCCCAGAGCCCTGCAGACTGTGAAGCTACTGCCCACAGTGTGGTGGATGTGAGGCTAGAGCAGAGGCCACCATGGAGGTCAACGAAGGGCACCCAAGAGTGCAGGGATCTGCCTCTCACTGGTTCCTTTCTGCAGGAAGTGTTATTGTAACCCCATGGGAACCAAAGCCTGGGGAGCTATTCAAAGGAATAATCGAAGGAGCTGGGGTTTGAAACAGGGTTGGTATTCATTCTCCAGGTTTATCTTCCATCTGGGCCGAGGACTGGGAAGCTGAGGCTCAGAGAGGTGAAGTGATCCACTCAAGGTCACACAGCAATTGTGTGAGTTTGCTGGGCTGCGCCTCATGAGCTCCTGCTGCAGGACATTAATGAATATTAAGTAAAAGCATAGGTAATGGCCTTGCTCCGTTCTGATGAAGGAGATGTGGGTAGGGAGACGTGGCCCCAGGGACTGTGTGAGGGACCCAGCAGTTCCAGGACTCTGCCCCATCTCCCTGGCACACAGACAGGCCCTTTGTGCTCAGCTGTCCAGGGGAGGAAGTTGCTGTGGCCTTGGACTTAGAAAGCCCAGCCCCAGCTAATGGCAGGAGACAACCAAAGTCCAGGCCAACCACAGACCCCTACGTGGGGTCATGAGAGAGCCTGAGACAGGAGCCACTCAGGCGTGGGGGTGCAGAGGGGGGTGCGCTGTGGAGTTTGGAGGGAGCAGCTCACCGAGTCCTGAAGGATCAAAGGAGCTCAGAAGGACGGGTGGGGAGGATTCAGCCAGTAGGAAGCACGGTCATCCTTAGTGTCCCTCAGGAACTGGCTCCAGGACCCCTGGATGCCCAGATCTGAGGACGTTCGAGGGCAGGATTTGCAAATCGCCCGTCATGCGCCCCCGAACACTCCAGTCATCTCTAAGTTGCTTCTTTACCTACTGCAGTGCAGATGCTAGATAAAGTTATTGTACTATTTTGTTAGGAGATAATGACAAGAAAAAAGTCTATACGTGTTCAGGACAGATGCAGTTTCCCCCAAAACTTCTTCTGTTTTTTGTTTATTTTTTGTTTGTTTTGTTTTTTTAAACACACAGAGAGAGATTCGTTTTATTTTGCCGTCTGGTTTTGTTTTTCGGACACTTAGTTGTGCGTGTGGCGCTGGGGTTCAGTTCGGGTCCTTGTGCATGCCAGGCAAGCACTCTCCGCTTGCCCCCTCTGCAGCTCCTCCCTAACCGCTTTCTGTCCACCGCTGGGTGGATCTGCTGATGCAGAAGGGTGGGTGTGGGGGTCCCACTGCGCTCCCATCAGGAGTGGAGAGGTCAGGGACGCCCTTCCTCCCTCTGCCTGCCCGTACCAGTCTCTGCCCGCTGCCAGCCCTGGGTGCAGTGTGACTTAGGAATTGGTTTCCACTCCTGCCGCGAAGAGGGGCCGGCTTGGACATCCTGACAAGGCTGTGCACGGTCCCCCTGTCTCTGTGCCTCCTGCTTCTGGCCTTTGAGGCCTGGGAAGAAGGCCTGGGCGCTGGCCCCTGAGACTCAGCCCTCACGCTCTGCCTGGGCCCCGTCGCAGAGGAGAGACAGCCAGGGATCCGCGTCCAGCACAGGAAATGGGGCAGCTTCCCAGGGCCACCCAGGCACGTGGGAGATGGACTGAGCCGTGCAAATACATTTGAGGAGAAAATAAACCGAGCGAGACAGAAAAGGGGACGGGGGAAGAAGGAGCAGAAAATAAGGAAGCCTACAGAATCTCAAATGTAGGCCAGGGCGCTTGGTGCACACTGAAATCTTAGGAAACTTATTTTTATTTTACCTTTTTAAAGAGAGAGAGTTAATTTTTATTTTTTCCTCTGGTTTTTGTTTCTCCAACATTTAGTTCTGTGTACATTGCTGGGATTCAAACCCCGGTCGTCGCACATGCCAGGCAAGCGCTGTACCACTGAGCCACTGCTCCAACCCCTGGTAACTTATTTTATTTTTTTAGCAAAAAAAAATTGTAAATAAATATTCAACTGCGTGTTCTTAGTATTAGGAAGAAGCATGGAATGCTGTTGTTATAGGTCAGAAAGGGTTGGTGTTGGGCATGTGCTATAGTTCAACTTAAAGAAGACTTAAAATTTCAAGTTCTTGCTCTGAAACTGTGATATTGGAAAAGAAAAAGAATTCCATCTTGGAAAAAAGCCTCAAAGAACATAATGGCATAATGGTATTTCCTTAAAACTCTTTCATGCTTTAAATCAACTTAATAAGATCTCCAGTGGAAGAGCTCAAAAATTAGAAGATTAAAAGAAATCAGGATGAGATGAAAAAGAAGATTGAAGACCTAAGGAAAAACTGGGGATCAAAGCAGTATTATTAAGGAGCGAATAAATAAATCAGTAACAGTGAGGAATTGAATATATAATCCTGAAATAGAATAAAAAAGGTCCTAAAAGAATTGTGCTCCGTGAATGCAGCGGGAGAGGGCCTTGGGTGGGGTGGGGAAAGCAGCTTGAGGGGAACTTTCTCTCCAGAGCAAAGCGGAGAGGATCCGGAAGCCTGAGTGGCGGTCCTGAGGCTGGGAGGCTGACATGGGACAGGAGGTGGGTGTCGTGATAGGTTCCCGGAGACGAGAAGAAGGGTGGACACAGCCAGCCCCGAGCAAGCTCGCTGCGTTCTGGAGAGGTCTGATCGAGATCCTCAACACCAAAGCACTGCCAAGTTCAGAGGAAGGAGGAAGCCCGGGGCAGCGAGGCCCAGCCGGCCTCTCCTCTGCCCAGTCGGTGCAGGGGGTTCCTGGAGATGTGTCCACAAGGTTGGGGGCTTAGGGACGTTCCCCGGAGGAACAGCCACAGCCTGGAGGTGGTTCGTGCTCCAAGACCGCCAGACTGAGGGAGCTCCGAGGGCCTCCACACTCCCTTCTCGAAAATTCTGCGTCCAGATGGAACACGTTGGGTTGGCAGCTAAATCATAATAAAGAATCTAGAAAGAAACCGTGATGGAGGACGCAGGCCAACTGTTTAACCCACTTAAACTGAAAAGGACTGGGGAGGGAGGCTGGCGCCGTGGCTCAGCGGTTACGGCGCTTGTCTGGCCTGCGTGAGGATGTGAGTTCGAACCCAGCACCGCACACAGTGAAGTGTTGGAGCAAGGGAGGTCAGCGGAAAACTAAATGAAGATGGTTTCTCTCTCTCTCTCTCTCT
>PVKS010021000.1:0-35906 GCA_004027875.1 Aplodontia rufa | reverse complement strand
GAATCTAATGCCTAGCAATAAATAAATTAGTAAATAAAAGGAATAAAATTGTTACCTTAAAAAAAAAAAAAAAAAGACCGGGCTGGAATGTTTTCCCTCATTTGTGGAGGCTGGAGCTAAACCCAGGTTTGGGGGAAGGGTAGGTTAACTCATGGATTAGAACCATAGGACAAAAACTGCAATATGTTAATATTTATGAGATACGGTGGCAAGATACTGCATAAGATATTTGAACAAGCTATCCTGCATGCCTTCACAAAAATGTAACTGTTTATTCCCATTGTCAAATATATTAAAGAATAACAAGGGATGGTAGGAAGGGAGGAGAAGGGGAACTGTTGGAACTGAGATAAAGCAAGGTACATGTCAAGCATTTATAAGTATGTCACTGTATATACTATAGTCATGGATAGAAAAACTGTTCTTCATGGGCTGGAGCAGTGGCTCAGGGGTTACGGCACTTGCCTGGCAAGAACGAGGACTTGAGTTCGGACCCCATCACCCCATATACAACAAAGTGTTGGAGCAACTAAGTCCACATGAAAAACTAAACTGCTTCTCTCTTTTTTTCTTTTCTCTCACTGTCCCTCTCTCTTTTTTTTTTTTTTAAAAAAAAGTTCTTCATAAATATAAGAATTATGTCACTGTACTTGGGTTTTTTAGGAAAAATATAGGACCCAGAGAAGAGACAAGGGATGGGGGTGGGGTGGAGGAGGGAGGTAGAGGGGTTGGGGGATGGATATTGACCAAACTATTACTGAATTGTGTGCATCTATGAATATGTGACCAAAAAAATCCCATCATTATGTACAGCTATAATGCACTAATAAAAAAAAGTAAAAAAGATGACCAGGCTGATGCTGATCCTCAAAGGTTGTCCCTCCTCATTTCCAGCATAACCAGGCAACCTCATTTCACCAGCAAGCAAAAAGGCACAACCTTCCTAACTGTAGCCAGTGCACTGATTCCTTAGGATCTGTGAGCATGAGTGGGGGTGCATATGAAATATGTGCAGAAAAGCTAGATGGAAACATTCCATCTCAGAAGGACTCGCTCTGGTGAACACTCCCGTTATAAAAAGAAAAGACTCCCTGTTGTCAGATGTGGTCCCATCTGATAGGTAAGGAAAAAATTGGATGGAGGTGGCAAAGGGACAGAAAGGCTGCCCATCTTTGGGAGTCTATTTTAGGGGATGTTGAGGGGCCAAGAAGAGCAGAAAGCAGGATTAGGAAGGTGCTCCCAAGTCCTTGACCTGAGACATTTGCTGTAAAAGAAAGGGCAGGGAGTTTGCTATGATTTGCATATGGGAGCATTCTTAGCATTCATATTCTCCTTTCTTAAACAGACCCCCAAAATGTGAAAGGCAGCTAGGACCCAGTTGAAACAGAAGCTTCCTTGCAGCAGGGGGTGACGATTGAGAGGTAAGGAGAAGTTTTAAGAAGGCTCTTTAAAAGGGAGCTGAATTATCTAGAAAGAAGGTGCCCTCTGGCCTTCCCTTGTTTCCTTTTCCTTCCTGCTGAAAATGTAGATAGACATTTTAGTCTATCTATAGTCCCAGCAGCTACCCTGGAAGCCACTAGTGGAGACATGGCAGAATCCCTGGCAATCTCTATGGCTTCCTGGAGCAGCTCTATCAGATGTGGGTCACCATGTCTTGATCTTCTTTTATGGGAAAGGAAAGGAAAGCTGTATATTATCTAAGCCATAGTTATTTGGGTTTTCCACTTTATCTTGTTGAACTTAATCTTAACTGTAGCGTTCCACATGTAGCTAGTCAGAGCTGTAGGGTAAGGAGATTCACAAGTGAAAGAATCTGGGCTGGTAGTCTCTACCAGTGCATGGGGTGAACTTCCATTTTTTACCTCCTCAGGCCTCACACTAGCATGCTTTGGTCTGGAGAGATAGTGTTATTGTTGCCACTGAAGCCCCGGCCTGAGTACTGGAGGCAGCACAGGGTTATATTGAAGCCTTTAGTTAAAAGAACCAGGTGAAGCTAAGCTTTGGCTGTGTGTGGCAACACAGAAATAATAGAATGGGAGGCTGCCCCAGTCACACCCAGTAAAACCAACACAATTAACATAAAAACCACACAATTAACTAAATAAGAAAGGGAGGAGAGAAAAAGGGCGGAAGGGAAGATAAGCTGTACATAAATGTTTAAAGCAAAGCTTCCTTAGGATGTAATCATTTCTATTTTTGAGGAATTTAATAAATATATGTTTATTGCTTTTTAAAGCTACACATAAAAGTTAACTTGGTTAATTTATCCTACCTACCTCCAAAAGAGAAGGAAAAAAAAAAGTTGAAGCTGCTCTTCAGACTTCGGAAAAATTAAACAAAGGTCATGTGATACGTCAGTGGATAGCAATACACAGAATGTCATTTATTCCAGGAAAAGCCTGAAGATGAAAGTCTGCACAAATCTCCTGTCTCCTGGCACTTTCCACGCAGCAGGCCTGCAGGCCTTTCTGTTGGCTCAGAGACCCCTGGGCAGGGGGCTGCTGGGGAAGGGGAGGAGGGGAGGACACCTGGGAACTGTCCCCTTCTCCCAAGAGTCACCGTTGCCACCTTCAGTTGCACAGATAGCAGAGCTCAGATGCCCTGATGTGAAGGTTAAGCAAAGGCCCAAAGATGACCCCTATGGGGTCCAGATTCTTTATTTCCTTTGGCAAGGTCCTTCTTTAAAACTCTCTTTCCCTCAGTAGCTGTGCAAAAAGGTTTCCCAATGCAGTCCAAGCCTGATCCTCCCTGGTTTAGATGTCTGCAAGTCTAACAGGAAGTAGACATTTCCCTGGTCCCAAGTCATCCATCTGTGGGCTGATTCTCCACAAACTCAGTACCAGTCACATTTAAAATTGAGACATTACTGCCACCTGTTGACTCATAAGCATGTTACCCAGGACAATCAAACCCTGCAGGAGGGGGCTTTCTTTTAAAGTGTGGGCATCTTTGCAGATGGACACACAGTGTTCAGGGACCCAGAGGTCAGCTGACTTGGGAAGGGAGGCAGCCTTGGCCTTTGGCTAATGCTCTTTCTTGTATGTGTCTGGCCCAGGGGATCAGGCATTTGGGCAGCAAGCTTGAGAGTGGAGCCAGGATACCTGTCCTGTCACTCTTCACCGTTCTGTGCAGTCTTGAGAAGAGTAGGGCAGTTACTACTGAAGACTAACCAGCTGGAACACTGAGGCACGAGTGCCCCACGGATTGTCTCTCCCAGACCAGAAGAGATGAGCTGTTTGTTGTGCACACAGAGAGGGGGAAGGATTGGGGTGTGGGAGAGAGGGTTCTCGCAGCCTACCTCCATTCTCCAGGCGCTGCTCCACACTGGAGAGGGACCGGGACCACTGCTGATTTGGGAGACCACCTTGAGGAGTCACTGCCACCGGGCCCTGAAAATGGATCGTAGAGGAGCTCTGCGGACTGTCCTCCTTCTCCGCTACTCCAAAGAGAGTTTTCCAAGAAGACTTTTTCTTGCCAAGGTTTATGGGCTTCTCACTGGATGAGGAACTTCTGCAAGGCCACGACACCTGTGTCCATGAATCAGCCGACCAACTCCCCAGTCCCTTCTGGGACAAACTTCTTGTTCTTGGGAGCTTGGGTGAGAAGACGGCAGGGGTACTCTTTAAGACATGGTGTTTCGTGTAGAATGCCAGGATTTTGAATTCTATGCTGTTTGGGTCATCATCGTCCAGGGGGATGTCTTCCAGGTCACAGGTGCTGGTGCTGCACATGTTGGGCTGTAACGACAAAGTCCACATGTGTCCTTCCATGTGTGGGGACATTTACTGTTTGTAGGTTGAAAGAGACAGGTAAAAGCTCATTGTACACTTACTGAGCGCCTATTCTATTTTGCTGGGCAGCCAGGGATAACCAGAGATGGAATAGCCACAGTTGTACTGTGATGAGAGATACGAGCATCGGTAATGCCAAAGGAAGAGAATGAGCCAGGAGCTGTGAAGATGTGGGGAGCCAGGCATGGGTAGATGCGCAGGGGCAGCTCAGCTTCAAACAGAGGGGTGAGTGAAGGCTTCTTGAAAGATGGCAGGTTTAGACAGGTGGGCAGAACTGCATGGGCAGGGAGCAGACTCTGGGTGACATTAGGATGTAGTTCAAGAGTGTTAAGATGGCATAGCACAAGTAGGCAATGCTTGGGCAATAGAGGAGGGACTATAAATCGGGGCTGGTTTACGGAGGCCTTTGAACACCAGGGAAACAGGTTTTCATTCAATCAGAACCTTTCATAAGAAGCCATAGGGCTGTGGCAGGGGTGAAAGGTCTTCTTGGGAGAGGATGGGAGAGCACAGGGGGAGGCCAATTTAGGGTGGGAGAAGGTCTGAACCCATTGATCCTTCCCGTCTTCTCTCCCTTTGTCCTGTACCCTCCACTTTAGTTTGTCTAGAATTGCTTCTATTTCTTGCCCTATTTGGTGTTTAATCAGATAAGATTTCATCTCATAAAAGCAGCTTACTATTATTTGCAAAGTTGAAGAGCACTGATGGAGGCTATGGAGAGCTTTTCAGTGTTCTGGTGGGAGAGTGATGTGCTCACAGGCATGCTTTAGAAAGACGGGAACAAGCCCTAAGATGGCAGGAATGCAAGTGTTTCATCTTGATTTTCATCCAAATCACTGAATGAGATCATGAGCTGATTCTGTTCAATTGTCTCTGCTTAAGCTTTTATAAAGTAACTTTTTCTAATTTCCTGCTAGGAAAGCATTTCTTTTTGCTAATAATCTTCTCTGCTTTCTTCTGTTACATGTTAAGTACTACATTTTCTTTTTTGTCTCAGATGTCAAAAAGCCCAGCTCTGGGGCTGGAGCAGTAGCTCACTGGTTATGGTGCTTGCCTGGAATGTGCGGGGACACAGGTTTGAACCCCAGCATCATGTACACAACAAAGTATTGGAGCAACGAAAGCCACATGAAAAACCAAAACATTCTCTCTCTCTCTCTCTTCTTAAAAAAATAAAAACGCCCAGTTCTATCTATCTGTCACTGGGTTAAAATTCACAGCCAGTGCATATATTAGAAAACAGCTCAGGTTCTCAGTCCAACAGCCTTGAATTCAAATCCTGGCCATGCCAATGACTAGTATGACCAGTTTTGTGACCTAGGGCAAATTATTTCACCTCTCTAAACTTGAGCTGTTTGTAGGTAAATCATAAGAGTCATCTTGCAGGGTACAGGATAATGCATGAGAAGTCTTGGCACAGAATCTTGCTCAAAAGCAGTAGCTGTTATGTTATTCTACTGCATGAATCAATGACAGGAATGTGTTTTGAGAAACACATCATTAGGCATTTCATCACTGAGTGAACACAGTGTATTTACACAAACTAAGAGGCCTATAACATCACTGGGCAATATAAACTTAAGGAACCACCCTCCTTATGACACATGACTGTGTAACTGTCATACCAGGTCCTCTGTCTTTGGCATGGCTCTTACTTATGTTCCCTTCTCTTACTGGGCCTACCGATCTTTTGGTATGTAAAAGCGTGCGATAATAAGCTGTGGTGATATTGCTGCGATGGACATGCCTGTCCCTCCTTTTCTTTCCACTGTATCCTGCCATACCAGGGCCAGCCTATGAAGAAACAGGAGAGTAACTGCAGACCCGGTTTGAGGTGGTGTGATGTGGTACAGAAATATGGGACTAGATGTCTGCAGTATCACAACCAGGGTCCCACTGCTTCTAACTTGCTGTTTCTCCGGGCAAGTCACCTAATCTCCTTGGTACTTGGTTTCCATGTAGACTGAGGATATTCTCTAGTTGTATTATTTGAAGGAGTTGTAGGGGTGGGAATATCTGCCCTGCAGGCCTGCTCGATGCTTCCTGTACCCATCCTGGATTCCCTCCTGTCTTTAGAAAGAGGCTCTTGCTGGCTGCTGTTGAAGCTGTTCATGTGAGGAACAGCTCCTTCCCGAGGCCCCGAGAATGCAATGGCTCTTGGCTAGGTGAGTTTTGATGGAAGTGAGGCTGGGGAGCTGCAGAGGGCTGGGACGAAGTATCAAGGGAGGATGCAGGCCCAGAAATGGATTTCCCAGTGCAGCAGGGGGGAAGAGCTGCAAACCCAACGCTCCAACTACGCTGTAGACAGTTATACGACTCCTCCTGAGCCCCACGAACCTGCCTCAGGTGAGCGAGTGGAGGAATGGGGATGAATGGGGCTCTGGGCACCACCCTTTCTCCTCTTCTGCTTCTTCACATTCTTGTCCTATTGCCACACTTGACATCTTCCCTTGACTGCTCCCAATTCCATCTAATGTGAATGCTTTCACCTAAAGCTCACCTTTCCACCTCCGCTCCTCCCCACAACAGGCATTCTCACAGGTCACCTGGTCCCCCTTCATCCAGCCCATAGCCTGGTTCTGTCTCTTCTGCCTCTCTCACACATTTTGTGTTCCTACACACACTCAGTCCCACTTCCCCATTCCAGGTCACCATCGTCTCCAGCCTGGAACACTGCAAGATCCTGTTCTTGCACCACCAACAGCCAAATGATCTCTTAAAAATATACAGGTCAGGGGCTGGAGTGGTTATGGTGTGAGTACGCGAGTTCAAACCCCAGCACCACGTACACAACAAAGTGTCCCAGGAATGAAAGTCGTATGAAAAACTAAATAAAGATTGCTTCCCTCTCTCTCTCTCTCTCTCTCTCACTGTCCCCTCTTTCTTTAAAAAATATGTGTGTGTGTGTGTGTATATATATATATATATATATGTACACATACATACATACACAGGACAGCTGGGCATGGTGGCACATACCTGTAATCCTAGCAATTCAGGAGGCAGGAGGATCTCAAGTTCAAAGCCAGCCTCAACAACTTAGCGAGACCTTCTCTCAAAATGAAAGATAAAAAGGGCTGGAGATGTGCCTCAGTGGTTAAGTGCCCAGGGTTCAATTCCCAGTACAAAAACTCCCCCCAAAACCAGAAACCAAAAACCAAAACAAAACAAGACAGCATCTGGATCAGATCACTAACACCTGAACCCAATGACCCATCTTCTTGCTAAAGGTGAGATGATGAGACAACAATTTCATGTCCAACATGTGATACAAAAAAATATACAGTACTTGAACCTCTAGATCTAAATACAGTTTGCAGAAAATGCAGGAGAGAGAGGAATAAGCTAATGACATAAGGAAGTGGTAATGCAAATTCAGGATATGGTAAATTCCACAAGATGAATGAACCAATTTTCACAAATAAATAGCTTGCGCACACACACACACACACACACACACACAAAGTGAAGACTGAGAGAGACTTAAACATATCAATCAAATGCAATGAATGGACCTTCTTTAGATCTGAATTCAAATATATTTACCATTTGACAGTGTAGAAGTTTTTGAGACAATAGGGTAGGTCTGAATATGGTGTGTTTTAGAGGATATTGAGGAAATGTCAATAATCTTGTTAAATATGGTAACATTATTGTTAAAAGGTATATATCTGGGCTGGAGTGGTAGCTCAGTGGTTACAGCATTTGCCTAGCATGCTCAAGGACCCGGGTTCAAACCCCAGCATTAAAATATATATTGCAAAATATGAAGACACTTTGGCTGGCTTTCCCAGCACCTAGATAGCACCTGACAATGGCAGGTGCTCAATAAATATTTGATGAAGGAGTGAATGAATGATTATAGGGCTGCCAGATGAAACATAGGACATTAGATCAATTTTGAATTTGAATAAATCCAATAAATAATAAGGAAATTTTAGTATACATATGTCCCAAATAAAATATTAAACTAAACATATAAATTTGTTATTTACCTGAAATTCAAACTTAATTGGGGGGGGGCTTATATTTTTATTTGCTAAATCTGGCCACCCTGTGAATGAAAGATGTGCTAAGATATCCTGAGATCTGGGGTATGAATAAAGTGGACCTAGGGTTGAGACAGGAACTGGAAACAAGCAAGAGAATGAGCTACGGACTGGAGAGGTGGCTCAGTGGTAGAGTACTTACCTGGCATGAGCAAAGTCCCAGGTTCAATCACCAGCACTGCATAAATAAATAAATAGATAAAGGCGAAACAAACCAGAGGGGGAAAATAACATAAAAAAGAGAATGAGCTAGAAAGAGTGAGACTGCAGAGGGTTCAGTGGCTGCAATGAGCTGCAGATGTGGGGTGGAGGCTAAGTGCAGGCAAGAGAACAGAACTGGGATTTCTCAAGAGAGGATTTATGAGGTTTTTAATATGATGTTCCCTTTTAAGCCAGGCAGCTCCAGACACAATGGGCAAGGAGACTCTGGTCCTGTGAGAGCTAGGGTAGGAAGGGTGAGCCCTGTTCTTGTGTGTTGTCGTTGGACAGAGGAAGGGTCTGACATCTTTGAGAAATAAGTTTGGTAAATGCTGATTTGGGAGCAGCATCAAGTGTGGAGAGAGACCTCAGGACATGGTGGTGCACACCTGTAATTCCATCTACTTGGTAGGCTGAGGCAGGAGGATCACAAGTTTGAGGCCAGCCTTGGCAACTTAGCAAGATCCTGTTTCAAAGTAAAAAATAAAATGGCTAAGGATGTGACTCAGTGGCAGAGTGCCCCTGGGTTTGATCTCTGGTACAAAAAAATAAAAAATAAAAAAAATTTTTTTTGGAGGAAGACTCTGGGGGAAAGATGGTGTGTGTGGTCCTTTCACTTTGTAAAAGAAGAGACTTTGGTGTTTTATGGGCTGGAAAGGAACCGGAGACTTGGACCAACCAACAGGCACAGCCAAGGGTGAGAGAAGCCAAAAGGAAGGCAATGCTTGGGACATGGTTGTAGAAGGCGGGAGGAGGGACAGGATGCTGTGACTAGAACCTGGAACACTCATGGGTGAAGAGAACAAATGCACACATACCAGTAGCAATGAAGACTCTTTAAATGTATGGAACAAGCATGGAGTTTTTCTTCCTACGAAGCCTCATTGTAAGTTGGGGGAGTGGTCCTGCTAATCTGATAGCTGTATCTTTCTTTAGAGCAGTGGAGAGTGAGCCAGTTTATCACGATTTATCTCATCTGCTCTCAGCGATTCCTAGGGACGTTGTACTTTCTAGAAGTCCAACTTCTGGGCTTAAGGAAACAGAGCCATGAGCACTCATTCAGAATCTGGGAGATTTCACTTTCTAAGCAAGACCTGGGAGGCTTATGCTAGCTCAGTGACTCAGAGACCCAACCCTGCTCCTAACACCCTACATTGACATACTTTCTCCTTATCTGTAACAAACCCACTAAAGCCAAGGTTATAGAACTTCTTTGGTTGACCTCTTTTTTCCTTTCTGAGGACTCTTTCCTTCAACCTGCTAATGGGGCAGAACCCCAGTGTCTTCCCATCTCCCCATCCTTCGGGGACCAACTGTATGGCTTGCGCCAAGTATCACCTGCAAAAACCTGACTCTGGGGATTGCCAGACAGACTTTGGGATTTTTCTACCCTTGTGGAGGTTGGATTTCACTTCCCTTCCCATGATGGGTAATACGTAAGCACACAGAGGAAACAACGAGAGGTCCCCACCACCTAGAACCCCAATTGTGCTGGAGCTGGGACCTACCCTTGATTCTCTTCAGTTCTGCCCGCCTCAGAGGAGAGGGGCATGCAACCCCCCTGACTGCAGGCCCAGCTAAAGAACTGGCTTGAGTGTAACTTGGAGGTACCCATGCTGTTCCCCAGGGGAGTTCCTAGCCCAAATCACAAGCTGGATCCATCCAGTTGCCTTGAGGATCGTGATCAGCACCCTGTCCCCTTCTGCCCCAAGGAGGCTGGTTGCCCTTCTCCCTTTCCCTCACTCCAGAACTCTCCGGGCCTTCATTCCTTTCTGTCTCCTTTGTCATCTCAAAGTATGACACGCTCTTTAACCCTGAGGTGAAACGAGGAACAAGGTAAAATGCCTTAATTTCCTGCAGCAGAAGCTAAAGTTCACTGCCTGAGCCTCCCACAACTAAGGCAAATAGAAGCTAAACAGAGCCTTAGTTCACGTTCATTACCCAGAGGACCCAAGCTCTGATTGTGGACCGGGTGGGTGGCAGGCAGGGAACTAGGGAGGAGGGAGCTTTCTTGAAGGTCGAGGGTCCGGAGATGGATCTCCCATTGCACCTGGGCCTTGAACTCAAGGAAGTCCTTAGGAGGACCACCAGGCCTGGGATGAGTACCCACGTTCCCTCTTGACTCAATCCCCCCTTTGCCCCATCCCTGCTCTAGGGGAAGGGTCAGCATCTCCAGCCAGGCAGAGGCACCTGGCCACTGACTGGCTGCTCAGTTATCACACACCTTGTCATATATACAATGGGAGAGGACTGCATAATATTAAAAAGGACTCAACTGGTTGTATATTCTTAACTATCCAAAGGCCTCCCTCTACAGCCCAAGAGAAATGAAAGAGAAACCCTCATGACTTTTCTCTTTCCTGGAAACCCCTCAACTCGATTCCCCATGTCGTTTTGCCATCCCGAGACAGACATAAGAACTCCGTAATAAACCTGGTCAGTAGCTCCCCGGGGTCCACTGCCTTCCTTGGCAAACCCAGGCCCCCACCTGTCCTGAGCAGGCTGAACAGGAGACTGCTGCTGCCTCCTACTGTTACCTGGTCTGGAAGCTGTCAGTGGCTTCTGCTTCAGGCCAGGTGGCAGTCTCAACTCTCCACAGGTTGGCTTGGCTTCTTATTTAGAAGGCGCCTGTGGCTTGAACTGAGGCTGCAGCCTCTTCAGGTTTAGGAGAAAGGCTGAAGGGAAGCTAGGGGAGGAAGCCACTTCCTCATTAAGCCCCGCCCCCAACTTGTTCACCCAGGGAGCACCGACCTTTGCCTGTGTAATTTGACTCTGAAAGGAATTCTGCATCCTTTTTCAGACTCATTGGTTGCCCTTGGGAACAACTAGGTGAGTGCCTTCCTGATACTTACTCTCTTATGGTTTTATCAGTTTAATAAATATTGATCCCACCTAGAATGCTGCAGGTACTGTACACATAATCAGTCTTAACACCACACCAAAGCGTAGCTGTTAGCATCTCTGTTTTCCAAATGAAGTAACTGACCCTCAGAGAGGTGAAGAATCTGCTGGGGTCCCTGTCAGTGAAGCTGACATCCAAATTCTGATCTCTCTGCCTTTATCTGATATTCTGTTACCTCTCCTGTGAGATTCAAAAATTGTGTTCAACTGGACCCACTGGGAAAGTTTTAAAGGTGAATCTAATCCCAGCCATAGTAAAAGCCACACAAACTCATTTAGGGACAATATATCAAATTCTGTCTATTTATGAAAGAAGAAGGTTAAAAATGATTTTACTGTCCATCCAATTCTTAACTGAAATAGACCCTTACGGACATCCTTGTGATCATGAAACCTTGAACACAGCTGACCGAAATGTGAAGATGAAGGAAGTGTGAATGGTGAAAGGGGAATTAAGGCTGTTTTCATCAAAGTAGGGGAAGAACTGGTCATTTAAATATCAGCCAAACAGACCCATGAGAGAAGAACAGATGGTAGTTATGAGAAAGAATGTTGACTCAAAGTGAATCTGGTGGGGTCCCTGTCTTCGCCAGCAAAGTAATATTTATTGAACACAATATGCACTGTCTGGTCAACGCAGGAGGTATTAAGGAAACATTAAGAATGGCTTTTCTAGGGGCAAGAGTGGTGGTTTAGCCGTATCCCACTTGCCTGGCATGTGCAAGGACCCAGCTGTGAACCCCAGCACCATATGCACACCTACATGTTGGAGCAATAAAAACTAGATGAAAAAACCAAATAAAACTGATTCTCTCTTTCTCTCCCTCCCTCTCTCAAAAAATTTTATAGTCAGGGCCGGCAGTGTAATTGAGTGGCAGAGCTCTTGTCCAGCATGTGTGAGGTCCTGGGTTGGATCCCTAGCACCAAACAAAACAAAAATCAAAACAGAACAATGCCCCCCCCCTAAAAAAAAGCCTATAATCATTTTTTGGGGGGGAGGGGAGATGAAACTGTATTTATTTGAATAATTCAAGTATAATGAAATGCATATAGTCAATAACTAAATCACAGAGAATAGAAGACAGTTGTTATTGGAGCTCAGTGTTAGGTTACTAAACGACTCTGATTGCAGAAAGTTGTAGGAATCCCCAAATGCCTTGGCGCAGCAACTACAGGAGGAAGGTGCAATCACCCTGAGGAAGTAAGCATCCCGAGGATGGGGACTGGCCCTGACTCCTTCACCTTTGTAGCTCCCACATCTAACAGGCTGCATATCACAGTGACCAGACAATCTCCTGATTCTAAAAATAGACATTCTATCAGTGGAAACATGCAAAACCTAAAACACCTTACATAATAGGACCAAACATAGGATCGACACCCAGTCCTTCATAATGGCAAATATTATTTAAGACGTGGTATACTTCCTTGTTCGTATGACATCAAAGTCTAGCTGTCCACCTGTCCAGCCTGTTGCACTGCCCCTGGAGGGGTTGGAATACACCATCCCACAATATCCACTGTAGCAGAAGGATTTTTTGAACTGAAGGGGATAAGGAAAAGCAGACACGGAGCAAATTCTCTGCTCTCCCCTTTCTATGAGGCAGCGCTGGACGATTCTGCATCAGTGGAGACAACTCCAGCCTCTTACACTCCTGGAAACAGCACCAGAGGAATGACATAATAAACCTTGCTAAAACTAGTCTCATCTTTGATCGTTCCTTCTTTTTTTTTTATTTTTTTTTATTAGCAAGAATTGAACCCAGGGGCACTTCATCACTGAGCTATACCACAAGTCTTTTTAATTTTTTGTTTTTTTATTTTGTGACAAGGTCTAGCTAAGTTGCTTAAGGCCTTGCTAAATTGCTGAGGCTGGCTTTGAATTTGTGATCCCCCTCCCTCAACCTCCCAAACCGCTGGGATTATAGGTGTGTGCTATGGTGCCCAGCTTGACCTTTCCCTGTGATCTTACTCTCCCCATATATTTACCTTCCCAGTTAGCTGCCTTTGGAACTCCACATCGTTTTCCTTTTTGTCTTGTCTCTATTATACAAATTTTTGGGTTTCTTTTTTTTTTTGTTAAGAGCTTTTATAAGCCCCCAATTCTAGCCACATGTAACCCCTATGAGTTACTCATCACTGAATTCTCTGTGCGAGGTGTGCATGTGTGTGTGTGTGTGTGTGTGTGTGTGCCCGCGCGCGCACGCCCACGTGCTCCCGGTGTCACCAGACTTCTGGGTTGTTGTTAATCTGCCTTTTGTTAGTCTAATTTGTAGGAACCCAAATTGGCAAAACTCTCTCACTTGTGTTTGGGTGAAGACAAAGCAATAGGACTTGAAGCCATGGTTTTGGGGTTGCTATAGTTAGCCCAGCCAGAAACAGGTGATGCTTTTGATACAGGGATCTCACAGGGACAGAGCAAGACAAAATTGTGTTAGAAGATGTAACTACCTTGGAGGTTGGTTGAAGACTCCTGAGAAACAAGGAGCAGCTTATACTTGATGCTAGTATTAACTCTTAAGCTGGAGGAAGCCAGGCTGGTAAATGTTGTTCTACATTTCAATCAATGGGGAGCTTGGAGAATAAATTCTTGTTCCTCTTATGGTAGAATTTGTGATCATTAGGAGAGAATTCTGGGTCCGGTGCAGTGTAAATCCCAGCCACTCGAGAGGCTGAGGCAGGAGGATTACAAACTCAGCAATTTAGCAAGACTCTGTCCTCAAATTTAAAAAAGAAAAAGAAAAAGACTGGGGATATAGCTCAGTGGTAAAACACCCTTGGGTTCAGTCCCCAGTACCAAAACTATACAAGAGGGAGGGGAAGAGGGAGGAGGAATTCTGAGCCTGGTTAGGTATCAACCTTTAAAGTAAAGATAGGCATGGTTTTATGGTCACTGGCTCCAAAGAGGCATAACTATAATAGATCTCATTTTACTGAGTCTCTGTCAATTATTAATTCAGCTGTGTAGGAGGCGCTTACGCTTATGCATGATTACAGACGAGGAACCAAGGTATAAAAGGACTAAGTAAAATTGCCCAAGGCAACAAAAACCACGTGAGGCATAACTGGGGTTTGAGCGCACCTGGATAGTCTGTCTTTATAGCCCCTGACCCTAAGCTCCTGACACCGTTTAGAAGTACTCCCTTTGTTAATGCTCTTTGTCTTTTTTTTTTTTTTTTTTAATGGTCTGCCATTTGGAGTAGGGAAAAATGGGAAGATCTGAAATGGACAAAAGAGCACTGAATAGCCTTTTGATGGAATGCTAGAAGCTTGGGGATTATCTGATTTTGTAAAGATATGTCTGTCTGGTTGATTAAGCTTTTTCACAACTCTCTAGAGATGGAGACTAATTGTAGGAAGCTATTAACAATGCAAATAACTCGTCCCATTAAAAAGAAAGTTGGGGGGCTGGAGCGGTGTGGCTCAGCAGTTACCGTGCTTGCCTGGTGTGCGCAAGTTTGCGGGTTCAAAACCCAGCACCATGTATACAACAAAGTGTCAGAGCAACGAAAGTCACACGAAAAACTAAATAAAAATTGCAATTGGATCTCTCTCTTTCTCATTCACTGTCCCTCTTTCTTTAAAAAAAAAAAAAAGAAAGTTAGTTCCTGCAGAATGCAACAGTTCATTGTCCTATAGCTGTAGACCAGCTTTTCCAGTTTCGCTTCTTTTTGTTGATTCTGGTATTTCTTATCTGACTATAAATGTGTGGTGGTTGGAGTTCTCCTCTGAACTGGTTGTAATGTTATATTGGTTTCAGTTAAAAGAGTTACATAAAGCATTTGACACAGGTTCTTTCATATTATGTATCATGGTTTTACCCTTAAAATTTTTATCTTTTAACATTGGTTAAATCCCTTCTCTGAGGGGCTGGAGCGATGGCTCAGCGGTTAGAGCGCTTGCCTAGCATGTGTGAGTACGCATGTTCAAACTCCAGCACCTTGTATACAACGAAGTGTCCGAGCAACAAAAGCCATATGAAAAACTAAATAAAAAGTTGATTCTCTCTCTCTCATTGTCCCTCTCTCTTAAAAAAAAAAAAAAAAAAAAAAAAAACCTTCTCTGGCCCTCAGGTCCCCTTCAGTTCCTTTTGGACTGTAAGTTTATTGAAAGGGATAAGGGATGCATTTGGACAGCAATCTCACGCTTCTATTACTGATTTCGCCTCTTACTAGATGAGGGGTGTGAGGTAGTGATTTGGAAGAAGAAGCGTAAAGAAGACACTTCATTTTTTCGGATGAGCTTTTATTTTATTTTTATTGATTGATTGATTGATTGTACTGGGGACTGAACCCAGGGGTGCTTAACCACTGAACTACATCCCCAGAGTTTTTATTTTTTATTTCTGAGACAGGGTCTCGCTAAGTTGCTTAAGCCTTCACTGAGTTGCTGTGGCTGGCCTGGAGTTTGCAAGCCTCCTGCCTCAGTTTCCCAAGTCACTGGAATTACAGGTATGTGCCACTGTGCCCAGCCTCACTTTATTTAAAAAAAATTTTTTTTTAAATTTTATATTTTTGAGCTTTCACTTTAAAAGTACTTATACAAAAGATATTCAAAGGAGACCATAAGAAAAAGTGATTCTGACATTTGTTAAAATGGTGAGGCAGACTTTATTCAGGACTGTGGCTGTAGAGATAGGGACTCCTGCAATGGAGTTTTGCAGTAAAGACACAGATGGTTTAACTCTAACAACAGCATGGGCAAGAGGGAATTTAAAGCCCAGGATCAGGTGGGGAGAATCAATGGATGGAAAATTACTAAGAGGAAACATCAGGGTAAGGGGAGATTCTGGCTAGACCCACTGACAAAATCCTTGCCCAAGCAGGCCAGGGTGATCAGACATCTCCTGGGGCATTGTAGGGGAGCAGAGTTTGATGGGATATTGGGTGGAGGACAAGCCCAAGCATAAGGCCCAGTCGGAGTCAGAGAGGCCTGACTGAGGTTTGGTTAAGGAGAGAGCCTTTGTCAGTGGCTCTGACAACCAACAAATACAAGAGTGGAGCAGGCCAGGAAGAAGAGTGTCAGACCAAACAAAGGTTCTTGAATAGGTTCATGACAAAAGACTAGCCTTTTCAAGTTATTTACAACAGAAGGCAGAGAGAAAGCAGACAGATGCAAACTGATCTGATTTCTAACTTCTCTATCAAGGAACACAGTTGCATTTGGAAATGACTGAGATGTTGAAGCTTTTGATACGGAAGAAGCTGGCATAGGTGTGCTTAACAGTGTTAAGTGAATCTTGGGTCTAGTTCAGAGACACCCAAGGGCCACTGTTAACAGGAGTCTGAAGACTAAGGGGACTCTCAGAGTTCCAGGGAGTTGATGAGTCTCAAAAAATCACACTTTTGCTAATGCCCTGCAAAATTCTATACTGGATTATTAAAGATTTATGAACTACTAGGGTGGTGAATTTCCTATGTTCCTGGAAACTTGGTCAGGATAGATGAATCCCATCTCCCATAGATCAGGGGTGTCTTTGATGATCATCAGAGTACTTTTGCTCCTGCAAGGCTTTTGACAAATATCTCAGGAGACATATGGGAACATGTCGGAGAACTGCAGGCTCGGTGATACTGTAATTGCTAAACTTTTGGGGTGGTTTCTTAATCCCTCAGCGTGCACTGATGGAGTGAGGAGGGACTTGACCTTTCTGGATTGTTTATTTCTTCTTTCTTCCCTTGGCGTGTGAGTGTGAGCAATTTGTTCAAATTCTCTGGCCCCCGGTACTATGTGAAAAATGCCTTATCCCTGTTTGTGACTAGATGAGTAATTGTTTCTTGTACACCCAGAAGGATGCAATTTGCCTCTGAGTTCTGTCCTTGATTCTGTTTGACACTTTTTAGGATTGATTTAGATAATGACAAGTTTACAGATGGTGCGCAGAGGTGGGAAGAGAATATGGATGAAATTCAGGCCCAGGAGTCAGATAATTCTGGATGTAAACCTTGGGTCATTCACTTCCTAACAGGATCTTAAGCAAGTTTCCAAACATCACCAGCCTTGATTTCCTGTTCTATTAAATGAAGACAATAATCATATTTGGCTTTGTGTAACAACTAAATGACTATACAGGTGTTTCATGAAAGCACCTAGCAGGTGCCTGGTATAAAATTGCTGCTCCAGGAAATGTCAGCTCTTATTGTTATATTACTACTATTTTGGGAGAGGTAACACTGGATAACATATCAGGTTCCAAAATTATTGTAACATGAAGTGTGCCTAAAACCTAGACTTCTGTAGGACTGAACGTAAAAACGCTTTGGATTAATTGATCAGCTTCATGTGCGGAATGGGAGAGGCCTGGCTTAAGAGTGGCTCATGTCAAGAACATGAGGTTCTGGGTGATTGTTGGCTCCATTTGAATCATCAGTGTGATGTGACTTCCAAGAAAGCTGACATTGTCTGAGGCTGAGTTAATGGGAATGCAAAAGAAGCTACAGTGCCACTCGACCTTCATCCTGATGGATGCACTAGACAGGATAGCCAAGATGCGGAACAGAGCCATGTTTAGCCCTGCCCTGGCGGCTTTGTGGGGCTGGCGATTGAACCCGGGCCTCGTGCACATCTGGCAAGTACTGTGCCGATGAGCTGCATCCGCAGGCACGCTCCTCTGCTTTTCCATAGAAGTAATAAAGCAGGTAGCTAGACTGCCTGCATTCAAATCTCAGCTTTGTTCAATGAGCTCTACGAACTTGAACAAATTATTCAACTTGAGGTTAAAATAAAAGCAAGGACAGCTGCTGTTTGGGCATAGAATAAACTTGCAAATCAGAAGACATAGGTTCAACTAGACACCAAGTGTCAAGGGTAAGGAGGACGGATGTTTAAATGCGAAGAGAAAAGAGAACAACAGGATGACAAGAAGTAATTTTTTTCTTTTTACAGTTTTCAATGAACCCTGTAGGTTACACAAATTGTTTTAAATGAGTTTGCAGTGGTGCTGGGAACATGTTCAGATATTAAACTACAGTGATTAGTTGCTAGGGGCTATCATGAGGGAATGGAAGTAATTTAACCTGTGCCACTGCTCTCTAATTTGTGTGGAGGTGCAAGTTAATATGGCTGCAGTTTGGTCAAGAGAGATCAGAACTCTGAGCCTCGGAGATCACATTTGATAGGCTGTTGTTTACTTCAGAGAAACAAGGTCTTCGATCCTTAACTGCCAGACAAAGAATTGTCTGGGAAAGAATGTGCTTGAAAGACTGCAGGGGTTTCCAGCCCTAGGACTGGGGCTGACTGGCTGTGGTCAAAGGCTTATTGCTCACCAGTTTCTCCCTGCCACAGCCTCCTGGTGATTGCGCCCTAGTGATAGCCCTGCTCAACCAATCACTGAGACTTAATGTCTGAGCAGACCCCCAGCACCATCTAAATTCATTCAACACAACTTCTGTAACCTACCGGGCTGAAAATTATTTTTAAAAAGGTGTTACTTCACCTCATGCCATTGTCCCCTCTTTTCCCTTTCCCTTTAAAGACCCAATTCTTACTGTTGGCCCTTGCTTGGTTTATTTCTTTTTCTTTTTCTTTCTTCTTCTTCTTTTTTTTTTTTTTTTAAAGAGAGAGGGACAGTGAGAGACAGAGAAAGATAATTATTTTTTTTAGTTTTTCATGTGGCTTTTGTTGCTCCAACACTTTGCTGTGTATATGGTGCTGGGGTTTGAACCAGCCTCCTTGCGCATGCCAGGCAAGTGCTGTAACCACTAAGCCATTACTCCAGCCCCTTGGTTGCTAACTGAACCTGTGACTCCTGATTTACAAATCTATTCTGCACCCAAGTAAAAACTATTTTGGCTTTTATTTTGATCTCATTTATGGTTCCTCAGTTTACATTTGTAAAATGGGAATAATATAAATTGTACTTATCTCATAGGATGACTAGGAGGATTTTGTGGGAAGTAAATATAAATATGAAAATGTTTCAAAAGGTATCTGAGTCCTAGACAGGCCTGAGGAATGTTGTTGCTGATATGAGTGCTGGTGGGTGCATTGTCATGTAAATATACTTTTTTGTTACTTGGGATTTAACTGGTGGCACTTATCCACTGAGCCACATCCCCAGCCCTTTACAATTTTTTTTTTTTTAATATGAGACAGGGTCTTGCTAAATTGCTGAGGCTAGCCTCAAACTTATAATCCTCCTACTTCAGCCTCCCAAGTGGCCGGGATTACAGGTGTGCACCACTATACTAGGCCCACCATCACCAATCTAAGAAGATACTTGTCACTGTCCCAAAGGACACGATCAGAATGCTGATAGGTGCCGCATCGGTGCAACAGGTGCATATTGAATCAGTGACCTCCCTTCCTAGCTTGTGAGTCAGCTTTTTCTCGCTGTGACCAAAACACCTGACAAGAACAACTTAAAGAAGCAAACTTTATTTTGGCTCATGGTTTCAGAGGTTTCAGTGCACGGTTGGCCCATTGCAGAAATATCATGGCAGAAAGGCGTGGCAGCTGGGAAACAGAAAGGGGAGGGGAGAGAGAAAGGGAGCAGATATAGACCCAAGGCCACACCTCCCCGTGACCTATTTCCTCCATGCCCCACCTGCCTACAGTTCCCACCCAGTAGTGCATTCCAATTATTAATCTATCAAGTGGTTATTGTCCTCGTGATCCGATCATTCCTAAGACCCCCATCTTGAACCTTGCCACATTGAGGACTATGCTTTCAATACATGAGTTCTAACCATGGGAACCCAAAG
This sequence comes from Aplodontia rufa, assembly GCA_004027875.1. Taxonomy (NCBI): domain Eukaryota; kingdom Metazoa; phylum Chordata; class Mammalia; order Rodentia; family Aplodontiidae; genus Aplodontia; species Aplodontia rufa. The sequence continues at coordinate 16,265 of PVKS010021000.1, read as the reverse complement.
CGAGGAAACCGTGGTCTGGCACCAGTATTGGCTTGTTCTGTCATTACACTTTTGTTCTTGATTGTTTGACGATGAACCCCTCCTAATTGTGAGACCAAGTTTATCGAATAAAAATTTTTTAAAAATGCATGAGTTTTGGGGGAACATTCCAGGTCCCAAACCTTAATACTATCTGCACCGTCCCTGCCTCAAACACATACCACACTCCCTTGATCTGAGTAGACACATACTTTTGGGCTTTTACCGAAGTTGCAATGCTCAGACTTATGCTTTTTTTTGGTCTCTATCACTAGATTTTAGAGTTCAGGGTCCTCCCATTTTAGATATTCTCAAGGTCAAACAAGATAAGAAAACAACCTTCAAATTCAGCAATCATATTTCTGGATACATATCCAAAGGACTTGAAATCAGTATGTTGGAGAGACACCTGAATTCATGTTCACAACACGGGGTACAGGTGCGTCTTCAACTATTCACAAAAGCCAGCACATGAGGAATCAGCAAGTGTCCACCAACACTCGAATGGACAAAGAAATCGTGGTATGAACAAAATGGAGCCTTGGAAAAGGAAGAAATCTGTTATTTGTGACAACATGAATGAATCTGGAGGGCATTATGTTAAGTGAAATAAAGCAAGAACAGGGAGAGAAATGCTGGTTGGTGTATTTATATATGGAATCTGAAAAAGTGGATCCCATAGAAGCAGAGCATAGAACAGCGGTTACTGGAGGCTGGGTAAAGCAGGGGTTGGCGAAAGGAAAGCTGGTCCAAGTTAGACAGGAGGGAAAACTTTAGTGATCAGTCACACAGAATGGTGTTTTGATAATAATAAACAATAATGCATTGTCTATTTCAAAATTGCTAAAAGAATAGATTTTAAATATTTTTGGCACACAAAATGGTAAGTCCACCAGGTGATGGATTTGTTAATTAGCCTACTTTAATCATTCCACATGATGGACTGGAGCAGTGGCTCAGTGGTTGGAGTGCTTGCCTATTATGTGCAAGGATATGGGTTCAAACCCCAGCACCACATACATAACTAAGTGTTGGAGAAATAAAGGCCAGATGGAAAAATAAATAAAATTGATTCTTTCTCTCAAAAAAAAATTGATGGCACCTCACAAATATATGCATTATTGTCAATGAAAAATGAAATTCAAGAAAATCCAAAAACCAGATAAAGAAAAAAAAAAAGAAAATAAACCTTTTGGGGAAGTGAGGGAGAAAGAGAGAGGTGCCAAGGTGCTCATGTGATGGCCCCATGCAATGCCATGTGCTCTCCCTACGCAGCACCTGCCCCCTTCCCCACATCCGCTTACAGAAGCCGTTCAAACTCCAACTCAAATCCTACCTCTTCTAAGAAGCCTTTCCGGATCCTCCACGTTGAGCAGGTCTACTCTTTCCCCATACCTACAGCATGGTAAGCTTTGAATGTTTGTTACAGTACTTTATTGGTCTTCTTTAGAGCCCACGGTCCATACCTCTGTCTTCACCCTGTTTGCCTGAAGAGCAAGGAAAGTCTCATTTTAGGATCCCACTCAGCACGTGCATGGTGTTGGCATATAGCAGTCATCATGAAATACTCCTTGAATTGCTGATCAAGGTTGTGTAATGTGGACTACTGATCTGAGAAGAGAGAAGGTGTAGGAGGAATGGAACCGACTCTCACGGGGATGAAGGGTTGAATTGAGATTCATAACTTTAAAGAGCAGACCGAGGATGCATTTGAGGGGAACACAGAACACACTCTTGAGATGGCCTGTTTAATTGCTGGGTTTTGACGCCACTGAGGAGTTGGGACACTTCAGGGTTCACAGCAGACAGATGGGATGTCTGGAGCATCAACCCAGTGGGACCAAGAAGGGGTCGGCTCTGCCCAGGATGATGTGGGTCTCCCTCAGCATCATTCTGGCTCTTGCTTGTTCAGGATGCTCCATAAGAAGCCAGCCCCTTCCCTACTTCCTCCCCCTCAACCTTTCTCACCCTCTCACTGCTGTCCCATATGCCCAGAAGGCCAATTTCATGCTGAAGTTCACGACAGTGAAAAGTTCCAAAATTCATCTAAATGAATTTGGAGTATTCCACCGTTGAATCCTAAAACCTCTCAGCTCAGTTACAGCGCTTCTCAATTCTTATCAAGCACTTTCTCAAAAAGGCCCCCAATCTATCTTTTCTAGGCACTCAGCCTTGAAACTATATTCTTATTATTTCTTCTGGCTCTTCTATTTCATTCTCATATTGTGGGTCTAGCTATGCATTTACTGTTTGGTTCACAAGTGTGCAGGTGTCTCTCAGTTATGTTTGGGGGTTGGTTTCAGGACCCCAATGGATACCAAAACCCTTAAATGTTCAAGGCATAGTATTTGCATATAACTGCCCCACATCCTCCTGTATGCATTAAATCATCTCTACATTACTTATAATACCTGATACAATGTAAATCCTTTGCAAATATGTGTTATACCATGTTGTTTAGGGAATAATGTTAAAAAAATCTGTACATGTTCTATACAAATGCAATTTTCTTCCCAAATACTTTTTTTTTTGTAAAGAGAGAATCAGTTTTATTTAGTTTTTCATGTGACTTTTGCTATTCCGAGCCTTTGTTGCGTATGTGGTGCTGGGGTTTGAACCTGTGTACTCACTCATGCCAGGTAAGCACCATAACCTCTAAGCCACCGCTCCAGCCCCTTCCAAATACTTTTGATAGGTGGTTGGTTGAATCTAGGGAGGCAGAATGTGTACACTGAGAGGAGATTGTGCTCCTATACATTTCTGGTTAAAACCTGTGTTCACTGACTCCTAATGAACAGGTAGGTACCCTTTGGCATTGCTCTTGGGATTGGGAATTGGGAACTTATTTTTCTTGATTTTTTTTTTAAGTGCTGCGGATCAAACTAAGGGCCTCACCCATGCTAGCCAAGCACTCTACCCCTGAGCTACATTCTCAGCTTATTCTCCATGGTTTTGAGGCTTCCTTTTCAAGACTCATCCCCAATCTCTGCAAACCAAGGAATTGGTTGTGACTCCTGCTGACCACTCCCAAGTCCATCTAGCTCTATTCACAACAGTTTTACTTCCTACCCTTGGCCTGAGGATCTCCACCATCCGGCCTCCTTCCTAAGCTTCTTGCTCAGTGGGCTCAGAAGACTATCCACCATACACATCAGCCTGGTAACCTAATGTCCCCAAGCATCCTCCTTTACACTAAATCCTAGGCAATAGCAAACTCACGAGTGGGTTCTATTCCAAAGCCTCGTTTGTGAGGGACTTGCGTAGAACTTACGTTTTCTCCTTGCAGTGATGTTCCTCATGGCTGTTAGCTTTGCCAGGCTGGTAGAGCAAAGCCCATTTAACCTACAGGATTACGTGACGTACTGGAGCCAGAGAATCTTTAGGAGTAATAGTAGTTGTTTAGAATACAAGAACAGCGTAGAACAGTGTTTCCACGGGGAAATAGTTTCAGAATTCCAACCCCGGAATACTGGGATTCCTTAACTGTGCAGTGAGACTGAGCATAATGTCATCCCATTATTTAAAAAACACCACCCTACAATTTTTTGAGGGATTACTGCACACACCAGGCAGTGTAAAATCTTGATGTGAATTATGCTGTTTCACCATCCCATCAAGATGAAGATAGGGACTGCTGGAAACCACGTTTTTCAGACAAGGATATCAAGGCTAAGGGGACTGTTCTCAGTGACGTGGGCAGGGGTTCTGGTAAAACAAAGTCTGGTTAAGTCCTAGGTAAGGAATTGGGATTCTGGAGAGAATCCGAGATGGGACAGCAGATGGAATAAAGATCAGGGCGTCTCACCTCAGGGTAGGGAATTGTAGGTGTCTACTCCCTTGGGACTTGGCTTTGGCAAAGGAACACTGTTATGTGGTCTTTGAAACAATGGGCAATAGTCAGTCGTAGTTGGCCAAGAAAAGGAGATGTCTTTCCAAGGCAATGGCTTGGGTGCAGGTTCCAGAAAGAGATTTCCAAGGACCCCCCCAGCACATCAACACCCCCCCCCATATTCTGCCCTGTTCTTCTCTCTTCTCTCATTTCCTTCCTCGCTTGGGTGGGGCAGGTGTTATGTCAGAAGGAGTAGGAGCTGTGGCAGTCGCAGTTCTTAGTCGTGGGGTAGTCAAGGTGATGTGGTAGAGTCCCTTTGGGCCTCGACTTTCACCCTTCCCTGAATCCATGCCTGGCATGCCATGTCACTTTGCAGCGCCTCCTACCCTGGGTAGAATGACCCACCCTGTCTCCTGATTCTGCGCTCAGTGGTGTGACCTGCTTGAGAGCCGTGCCTCAAGCCCAGGCTTGAGAGGTGCTTGTCCACTGATCGTGTTTTCCTGTGCGCCTCTGCCAGAGCCACGAGAACATGCCCAGGCCAGCCTGCTGAGGCGTGCCGAGCAGAGTCAAACCCGCCAGCTGACCTGCAGGAACCCGGCCTAGAGGAACTGCAGAACCCTGGAATGGATGAAAAGTACATTTATTTATACTTACCTTGAATTTTTAAAATCTTAAGCTTTTTGTACTTCAGTTTTCCTTTTTGCAATTGTAAGAAATAAAAATCCTATGACCCTGTTTACCCAGTTTTCCTCAATGGAGCATCATACAAAACTGTAGCAGAGCATCATAACTGGGACATGGACATGGACACGGTCAAGCTGAGAACCTTTTCACCACCATAAGGATCCCTCCTGCTGCTGCTTTACAGCCACAACTCCTTCCTTCTGCTTCCCTTCTTAATCCTCCATGCCTATAATCTCATCATTTTAAGAATGGGATGTATACGGTATGCAGCCTTTTAGCCCCAGCCCCCAGTATAATTCTCTGGAGATCCATTTAGGTGGTTGTGTTTATCAAGCAGTTGGCTTCCTTTTATTGCTGAGTAATATTGCACAATGTGATATAGCATGTTTTAACCATTCACCCATTGAAGGACATCTAGATTGTTTCCGGTTTGGGCTATTATGAATAAAGCTGCTATAAACATTTGGGTACAGATTTTTTAATTGAATCAATTTTTCTTTGTCCAGGAGCTCAGTGGCTGGGTTGTCTGTCTGGCAATTGCAGATAGGTTTTTTTTTTTTTTTAAGAAACTGCCTAACGCTCCCATTTTACATTTTTACTAGCAATACACAAGCAATCCACTTCCTCAGCCTCCTCCTCGGAATTTGAGGCTGTCATTATTTATCTTGGCCATTCTGATAGGTATGCAGTAATATCTCATTGTGGTTTTAATTTGTATTTCACTAATGGATAATGCTATTGAATATCCTTTTACATGCTTATTATCATCTGTATTATTTTCTTTCTTCCTCCTCCTTTTTTTTTTGAATGGGTATTAAAGCCAGGTGTGCTCAACTACTGAGTTAATCCCCAGCCTTTTTTATGTTTTATTTTGAGATAAGGTGTTGCTAAATTTGCCTAGGCTGGCCTTGAATATGTAATGCTCTTGCTTCGGCCTTCCTGGGTTGTTAGGATTTCAGGTGTGCGGGGTGGGATCTATATATTTTCTTTGGTAAAATGTCTCTTCATGTGTTCTGTCCATGCACTAATTGGATTGCCAGCTTTTTTATTGTTGAGTTTTTAGAGTTCTTTATATATTCTAGGTACTAGTCCCTTATCAGATGTCTAGTTTGCAAATACGTTTCCCCCCTGTTCTGTAGCTTCTTTTTTCATTCTCTTAACAGGCTCTTCTACAAAGCAAAACTGTTTGGTTTTAACAAGGTCCAATTTATACATTTTTCCTTTTACGGATTATTCTGTTGGTGACAAGTATAAGACCTCTTTACCTCCCTCTGGACACTCCTATGTTTGGTGAAGGACTTTTACCTTCAAGTCTATGATCCATCTTAAGTTAATCTTCATATAAGATGTGAGACTTAGATTGAGGTTTATTTTTCTGGCCATGAATGTGCAATCACAGTTTCAGAGATCTCAGTCCACAGATGGCTGATTCCATTCATTGAGACCTGAGGTGAGGCAGAACATCATGACCCCAATGACCCATGTCTTCTAGCCCCGTCCTACCAGGCTACAGTTACCACATAGCTAATCCTTATCATGGCATTAATGCACTGATTTGGTCAAGACTCTCATAACTCAATCATTTTACCTCTAAACTTTCTTACACTGTCTCACACATGAGCGTTTGGGGGACATCTGAAATCTAAACTTAGCCAGGTGCAGTGGCGCAGGCCTGTGATCTCAGGAGGTTGAGGCAGAAGGACTGAAAGTTCAAAGCCAGCCTCAGCAACTTAGGCCCTAAGCAACTTAGCAAGACCCTGTCTCAAAATGAAAAAAATAAAAAAGGGGGATGTTGCACAATGCTTAAGAACCCCTGAGTTCAATCCCTGGTCCAAAAAAAATAAAAAATAAAGAGGACTTTCTTCTGTTGAATTGCTTTTGCATTTTGTTGAAAATTAGTTGGGCTTAGTTTTGTGGATCTATTTCTGTATTCTCTATTCTAGTCCCTTGATCTATGTGTCTATCCTTCCACCAATATCATATAATCTTGATTACTCTAGTTATGTGGTACATCTTAAAATCAGGTAACTTGATTCTTCCCATGTTTTCATCTTTTTCAATATAGTTTTTAGATATTTTAGTTACTTTGCCTTTTCATTTAAATTTTAGAATAGCCTTGTCTATATCAACAAAAAACTATTTCTGGGATTTTGATAGGGATTATCTTTAACCTGTGTATCAATTTGGGAGACTTGATACTTTTATTATGTTGAGTGTTTTAGTCCATGAACACAGCATGGATCTCCCTTTATTTAGGTCTTTTACTTTCTCTGTTACTCAGTAGTTGTCAGTATAAAAGTCCTGGCATGTTGTGTTACATTTGCCCCTAAGTATTCCATTCTTTTTTGAGTGATTACAAATGGTACCTATCACATTTTAGACTCTGGTGTCCACATATTCATTGTCCATAGATAGAAACACATTGATTTGTGTATGTTTATCTTATGTCCTGCAAATTTGCTGAGCTCCTGTTAGTGTCATTAGTAATAAGAGATTGCTTTTCTTGTATCCCCCTTGGGATATTCTGTGTACAGTCATACATTCCTTTTGATTCCATTCCCTACTGCACCTGCCGCTGTTGATCTTCTTGCACTGGTTTAAACTTCCAGAATTATGCTAAACAAGAGATTGAGACTGAGTAACCTTGCCTTAGTTCTGATCTTAGAGGGAAAGCTTTCACTCTTTCACCATTAGGTACAAATTGCTGTAAATTTTTTTTATAGATGCTCTTTCCTGAGTTGAGAAGTTCCCCTTCTAGTCATACTTTTCTAAGAGCTTTATTTATTTTTTAACATGAATGACAAAATTTGACACCCAAATATTCTTTCCGTATCAATTGATATGATCAAATGACTTTTCTTCTGTAACCTATTAATATGGTTGATGACATCGATTGCTTCTACAAGATCGAACCAGCCTTGTACCCCTAGAATAAACTCTTCTTGGTCAGGGTATATAATTCTTTTGTTGAATTTTATTTGCTAATATTTTGTTCAGTATTTTTGTATCAATATTCAAGAGGATATTGGTCCATAGTTTGTTTGCTTGTTTATTTGTTCTTGTTTTCTACCTTTGTCTACTTTTGGTATAAATAGAATATATTACAAAGGTGTTATGGTTATATGTTAAAAATTCATCTTGCAATCTAATCCCAATTTGGGTGGTGTTATGAGGCAGGGCCTTTTGGAAAAATGATCAAGTGATGAGGGCTCTGCCTTCAGGAGTGGATTAGTGTCATATAAAAAGCCTAGAGGGAACTAGTGAGGCTCTTTTGCCCTTCCCCATTTCCATCATGTGGAGACACAGCATTCCCCCCTCAGGAGGTGGGGGCAGCAAGGTGAAATCACGAATCAGAGGGAGCAGCCCTCACCACACTGAAAGCTGCTGATTCCTTGATCCTGGGTTTGCCAGCCTCTAGAATGATGGGAAATAAATTTAAATTATTTACAAATTACCCAGTCTCAGGTACTTTATTATTCCAGCATAAATGGACCAAGACAATGCTCCTTCCTCTCACATTCCAGAAGAGATTGTGTAGAATTGTTAATTCTTCTTTAAGCCTTTGGTATAATCACCTAGTGAACCCATTTAGGACTGTAGATTTCTTTTTTTGGTAGTTTTAAAGTTATGAGATTAATTTTCTTAATAGTTGTAGGGCTATTCAAGTGATCAATTTCAGGGGTTGGAGGGTGTATCTCAGCAGTAAAGCACTTGCCTGCATATGCAAACCCCTGTGTTCAATTACCAGCACCTCAAAAAAACAATCAATTTCATATTGGGTGAATTGTGGTAGTTTTGGTTTTGATGAATAGGCCCATTTCATTGACATTTTCAAATTTATGTGTATAAAGTTGTTTATTTTTATTGTGTAAAGTAGTATTCCTTTATTATCCTTTTGATGTCTTCAGGATCTATAATGATAATCCCTGTTTCATTTCCAATATTAGCAATTTGTGCCTTCTCCGTTTTCTTTTTAATTTTGCTAGAGATCTGATCATGTATTGACCTTTTCAAAGAACCAGCTCTTTTTTTTTATTTTTTAAGAGAGAGGGACAGTGACAGAGAGAAAGATGGAATCAACTTTATTTAGTTTTTTCATGTGGCCTCTGTTGCTCCAACACTTCGTTGTGTATGTGGTGCTGGGGTTTGAACCCTTGCCCTCATGCATCCCAGGCAAGCTCTTAACTGCTGAGCCACAGCTCCAGTCCAGAACCAGCGGTTTTGACTTTATTATTTTTCTGTCTTAAATTTCATCAATTTTTACTCTTACCTAATTTCTGTGTTTATATTGCTCTTGTTTTCCTCAGTTCTTTTGGGGTAGGTTGCTTAGATAATTGAGATTTTTCACTTTTCTAAGGTTTACATTTAGTTCTATAAATTTTTCTCTCAGCACTGATTCAGCTCTGTCCTATAACTATTTATGTTATAGTTTTGTTTTCATTCAGTTAAATGTAATTTTTATTGCACTTTAGACTTCTTGGACCAATGAATGATTTAGAGGTTACCATTGAATGTCTAATTGTTTGAATATTTTCCTGTTACCTTTCTGTTTTTATTTCTAGTTTGATTTAATGGTTGTTAGAGAGCATATTTTGTGTGATTTTAATTCTTTTACATTTCCTTAGGTTTATTTTATGGCCCAAGATCTGGTCTATTTTGGTACATGTTCGATGGGCACTTGAAAAGAATGTGCCTTAGAATGTACATATTCTGTTGTCTTGGGGTCGAGCGTCTACAAATATCAGTTAAGGCCCATTGATTTATGATATTGTTGAGCTTTTCCATAGCCTTGTTTGTTCTACTAGTTCTGTTGATTGTTCATAGAGGCAGTTGGAGTCTCTGACTATAACTGTGGATTTGTATATTTTATACTTCCAGTCCAGTCAGTTTTTGCTTCATATATTTTGAGGCTCTGTTGTTTGACACATACATGGTTAGTATTGCTACAACTTTTTGATGGATTGGCTCCTTAATAATTACATAATGTCCCTTTCTCTCTAGTAATTTTCTTTGTTCCAAAGTCTACTTTATTTGTTATTAATACAGCCAATCCTGCTTTTCTTTTATTAATGTTTGCATGATATATCTTTTTTATTATTTTACTTTTGGTATATATATATACATATATCATCATATTTGAAGTAAATTTGTTACAGATAGCTTGTAATTATATCATACATTTAAATCCAATGTCAATATCTTTTAATCAATGTTTAGGCTATTTACATTTAATGTAATTATTGATGTATTAGAATCCAAGTGAGCTATTTTATTGTTTGTTTAATTTGTTCTCTATTTTCCATTTCTTTTATTTTTCTTTTTTCTCTCTTCTTTTGGGCTGATTGAACATTTCCCATTTTGATTTATCCATAATATTTTCAAACATATCTCCTTGTATAACATTTTTAGGTTTCTCTAAGTATTACATTATATATACATAACCTATTGTACCAAACTTGTATCATCATTTCACCCTTTTGTGAAGTATAGAGGTCTTTCCTTCCTTTCCATGCCTTTACTTGTTTATAGCATAATTGTCTTAAATATTTCCTCTACATAAATTGAAAACCATCCCAGACAGTATTGCAGGTTTTGTCTTAATCATTACACATAACAGAAGACTCAAAGAAAGGAAGTCATTGAATTTACTTGTATCTCTGTTCACCACGTTCTCTTTCTTGCTTTATGATGTTCTGTGATTCTTTTATTATCTTCTTTCTGTTTAGAGAACTTCTTCAGCCATTCTTCTAGGGTAATTCCACTGGTGACAAGCTCTCTCAGGTTTCCTTCCTCTGAGAGTATCGTGATTTCTCCTAAGTTCTGGAAGGATATTTTTGCAGTGATAGGACTCTAGAGTGACAGTTCTTTTCTTGCAGCTCTTGAAAAATATTTTGCCACTTCTTTTTGGCATACACAGTTCATGGTGAGAAATCTACTGCCATTCAAAGTGCTTCCCCTTATTTTTCTCTGATTGAGTTCTTTGAGATTTTCATAAATTTGATTATGATATGTCTTGGTGTGAACCTCTTTGAATTAATCATGTTTCAGATTTGCCCAGCTTCTTGAAAGTGTGGGTATATGTCTCTTGGCAAAGTTGGGAAGTTTCAACCTTTATTTCTATGAGAGTTATTTTCCATATTTGCTTGCTTTCTTCTTTCCTTCTGGGACTCTGATGACTGAATGTTAGATCTTTTGATAACCCAGGTCCTTGAGTCTCCTCTGGCCATATAACTGTTGGATGTTGGTGAGCATCCTGACTCTCTTTAAGGTATCCTCTTATAATACTGCAGTGGGGAGGGGAGAGGCTCTTCTTTACTGCCAGGGGGAGGAGGAAATCCAGGCTGCTCACATTATCTATACCAGAGATTTGTTCATTGTAAGGCAGCCAGACTGGTATTCAAACACCAGCAGAGAACTGGAGAGTCTGAGAGCACCAGCATCCCTGAAGTCTGAAATTGGGCCTTGCATAGCCCAGTGAGTCCTTGTTTGCCACTATGCCAAAGGCCCTTCTGGTGCTGATTCTTGGTCCCCTCTTGGATGCCCATAGTTTTAGTCATTTGGTTTATATTTATAGTCAGGTATGATTGTCCTGTCCAGTGGTTACTTGAATCTGGTGAGATTTATTAAAGGGTCTGTCCCATGGATGACATTTTCATTTGGTATCCTTACTTGGTAGGAAAGGCAGAAAAGAGTAAAGGAACAAATGCTGTGTCTTCACATAGCAGGACATGGAAGGACCAAAGGGTCTAAATGGTTCCCTTCAGCCCTTGAACAAGGGCATGAACCCCATGCATGAGGACAGTCTTCATTACCCAATCACCTTCCAAAGGTTCCATCTTCTAATACAATCGTCTTGGGGGTTAGTTCTAACATATGAATTTTAAAGAGATACAAACATTAAAACAATATCCCCAAGTCACCAGGAGGTAGACTGGAAATACTTCACAGTTTGCTTTCACATAAATGTGCCAGAGGTCAGGAAATTGGCTTTACTGCAATAAAATAACAGATAGTAAAAGGGATTAGTATTGCATAAGTATTCAAAGTATTTATCAATAAATGCTAAACCGTAAGTGCTATATTTCAAGAAGATGGGAACTGTAGAAACACAGCTGTACCTAGGATATTAAAAAATGGGTTTATTCGGGGCTGGAGCAGTGGCTCGGCAGTTACGGCACTTGCCTGGCATGTTCGAGTACACAGGTTCAAACTCCAGCACCCACGTACACAACTAAGTGTCAGAGCAACGAAATCCATGTGAAAAACTCAATAAAAATTGATTCTCGCTGTCTCTCTCTCTCATTGTCCTTCTCTCTTAAAAAAAAAAAAATAAGAGTACCTTAATACTTAATTCTTTAAAAAAAATGGGTTTATTCTGGGGTATTGGTTCATACTTGGAGATTGCCATGTTTAGTTTAGAAGTTGGCTTTGTGGAAAGCTTGCAAGCTCTTGCACTGTGCGGGTGTGGGTCCAGCCCCAGCTGTAAGGCGCAGACAGGTAACTCCTCTGTACTTCCTTCCTCACCGCACAGCTACTTCAGAGGCTGTTGTGAGGACTAATAAGGATTCCATATGTGAAACTCCTGCACCAAGCGTCAGAGAAATATAAATTAAAATCACAATTAGATGTTACCTCATACTTGTTATAAAAGCTATTATAAAAAAGAGAAGACATAACAAGTGCTGGAGAAGATGTGGAGGAAAGGGAATCCTTGCGTGCTGCTGGTGGGAATGTAGATTATCCAGCCATTATGGAAAACAGTATGGATGTTCCTCAAAAACCTAGAAATAGAACTACCGTCTGCTGCAACAATCTCTCTACTGGGGGTGTAACCAAAGGAAACAAGTTGACAGTGCTGAGCAAGCATCTATACTCCCATGCACATTGCAGCACTTCACAATGAGAAAGGAAATAGAAATGACCTACGTGTCTGTCTCCTGATGACTGGGTAGAGAAACTGTGGCCACGTGCACAACGGAATGCTATTCAGCTACAGGGAAGTCCTGGATGAACTGTGAGGACATTATACTAAATGAAATAGGCCAGGCACAGAAGGATACAAATTGCATGATCTTGCTATTGTATGAAATTAAAATAGTCGAATTTGTAGCTGTGGAGTAGAATAGTGGTCACTGGAGGCTGGAGGTAGTGTGTGTGTGGAGGTGGGAGTGGGGGAGATGTTGGTCAAAAAATACAAAATTTAGGGCTGTAGCGGTGACTCAGTGGTAACCGTGCTTGCACATCATGCCGCGAGTAAGTGAGTTCAAACCCCAGCACGACATGCACAATGAAGTCTCGGAGCAAGGAAAGCCACATGAAAAACTACAGTAAAATTGATTCTGTCTGTCTCTCTCTCTCACACTGCCCCTCTATCTTTAAAAAATACAAAAATTCAGTTAGAAGGAATAAGTTCAAGAGATCTCCTGTACAACGTGTGACTTGATATATTCTTTTTTTTTTTACATTTAAAACTTTTACCTGATGAAAAATATTAGTAAAATTTTGAGATAGTGCCAGAATAGATGAACTTCAGAATTCATCATGTTGGATGTAAAATAGATTACATTAGGACTGTTCACATTGTTGAGATTTCTGTTAAACTTAACATAGGTTAGAAGCTGTGGTTGGAGTAAATGAAATAGAGCATATTTTGAAGATGATGGATGATAAGAATTTTGTCATGCTGCTTATCTGTGGTGTACTTCCTTCAATAAAAGAAATTTAAGCATTTAAAAATGCATGCACATAATCATCACCTTAATAATTTAGATTCTAAGACAAAAAGTAATCAGTGAATCATCACATTTTTACTTATTTGACCAATGCCTGATTTAAGTCTATGGTTTAATTCATAGTGTGTGATTCAGAACCTGTGGAAAAGCACATAAATAAAATAATGCCGTGGGTTAGTGAAGAAACTGAGAAATCTAGTAATGTTACCATGGAGCTTTTTTTCTGGAATTGTAATGAAGAGTGAGTCAATGAAGACTTTTTTCAGCTGAGGAGGCTACAGACTGATGGTAGACTTGATATATTCTTGAAAGTTGCTAATAGATCTTAAATGTTCTCACCACAAAGAAAGGGTGAGGTGAAACATATGTTAATTAGCTCCATTCCACAATGTGTACATGTGTTACCTTTCTGTCACTGTGATAAAACACTTGAGAAAATCAACTTAAAGGAGGAAAGGTTTATGTTGGTTCTTGGCTTCAGAGGTTTCAGTCCAAGGTGTCTTGGCTCTTTGCTTTGGGCCTGTGGTGAGGCAGCCCATCACGGCTGGGAGCACCAGCCAGCCAGCAAAGAGAGGGTGGAAGGAACTGGGTTTCCAATCATCCTCTTGAAGGGCACTTTCCCAGTGGCCTCACTTCATTACACTAGGCTCCCCTCCAAAAGTTTCCACCACTTCCCAGTAGCTCCACTAGCTGGGGACCACGCCTTCAACACTTGAGCCTTTGCGGACAGTCCAGATCCAAACCATAACAATACATATTTCAAAGCATCATGTTATGCATGATCAATATTATATGATAAATGAAAAAAGTCCTGGCACACAGCTGGGCTTTGTTTTTGTCCTGGGATTTAAACCCAGGACCTCATGCCTGCTAGGATATAACTCAGTGGTAAAGCACTTTTAATTTTATTTTGATGCAGGGTCTTGCTAATTTGCAACTTGAATTTGATCCTCCTGCCTCAGCCTCCTGAGTAGCTGGGATTAGTTGTGCAGCGCCACAGCTGGCATTTCTTCAGTGTGAATTCCTGTGATGCTGTCTTCAGAACTGCACGCACACTCCTCGGCCTTCCATCTTCCTTTGTTTTAGTTCAGAAAACAACTAATATGAGATACGAAGGGATCAAGTGTCTGTTTTTGTCCGTGATGTAAACTTATTGTTTGAACTCTGGTTGCCTCATGATAACCAGAAGACCTTCTGACAGAATCTGATTATGAAGGACAGGGAACTTATTGGTTACTGTTTTAGAGATGAATGTTGGTAGGCAACATCTTTTAAAAACAGAACTTATGGGGAAGATAATGAAGAAGGTAACAAGTCGGGGGCACCAAGGTCCAAAAAGTAACTTGCCCAAGGCCACACAGTGACCTTGACTTGTTAGTAGCAGCAAGAGTAGAATTTATTTCTCCTGATTCCTAGTCATCAGCATGTTCCCCTAGCCTCCTGCAGCTCTGCAGATCCCATTTTCTTCCCCCTCCCCCCGCTTACATCCATCATGTCCATCAAATACTGACTGCTTCAGAGACCTGGAACCCAGGATGCTGTAGCATAAGGGGCACCTCAAGTCTTCTATACGCTAGGACCCTAGAAAGCATGATTGGGGACAGTGTCTCCTACTGTTTGTCATGATTTATAAATACAGTAAGGGCTTTCTTTCTTGCTTCCTCTTGTCGTTAAAGAGAGTTTGCTTTAGATTTGAAAGGCTTGGTTACTTAAGAAAAAACTGTTGCTTGTTTGTATTATTTGTGCTTTGTGCCTGTGAAAAGAAAGGTGATTTTCAGCCAGTGAAAACTGAAGGGGCTAAACTTCCCACAAGAAAGCAGACCATGCAGAAGTTTGTAACGTGTGCCTGTCTGAAAGTTGGAGTCAAGAGAATGGGGAAGAAAACTGTGTTGATAAGCCACGGTCACCAGGTGGTGCTACATACACGTCATCCAACCTAACAGTTTTTCCAGGCAGGGTGGATTTTTTCCCAGATTTACTGAAGCAGCTGGTGGGGGGGGGGTGGGATATATAATATATATGTATATATGTATATATCTCCAGCACTTCAGCTCCGAATAGTAGAACCGAAAGCACGTAGCAAAAAACCCAAAGAACTTGCCCTGTTCAGTTGTGCGGCCCAGTCCACTTAGTGTTCTTCCAGTTTCTTGAGGGATGTGGAACTGGACCACTGTCCTGGGGAATCAGGGGGTAGCTGGCTCCAGTAGCAGGCAAGCTCTAGCAGTAGCTGACACTAGGTGTATTATTCCTTTAGGTCCTACCAGTCTGATCTTGAGGGAAAGGCAATTTCCATTTCTATATGGGGAACTCATTTCTTTTATTTTCTTCCTCCCTGGCCTGGGTTGGAGCCTGGGAGAAGGGGATGGGCAGAGCAGTAAATTGTGGCAGCGCCCTCCCCTCTGTAAGACCCTCCAGCACCTGCACTTATCCCATCTGCCCAGTGGTAAATGCATATGGTAGATCCATGCCTTTTGACAACCTGGATCCTTTGGTTCAGTTCTGATTTAAAGTATCTTTGAAAATTTTCTTTCAAAGGGACACTCTGAATTAAAAGGAGATAAGAAAACAGAATCCCATGCCTCCAATCCTAAAGCCTTTTCTTGGTATCACAAAGAGCAACTGAGCTATTAGCTGTCTGGCACCTTCGATGCTAGGCCAATGGCTACCGAGTTCTGGTGACTCCCAGTGTCATGGGACCCTGGCTGTCTCCCTCTGCATCTTTGATGACAAAGCAGCGACTCCACCAGGTCCTACACCAGGTCCCCGTATGTTAGAACTACACCTGGACACTTGCTTTGCTGCTGCTTTGGGTCACTGTTGCAGAGTAGTTGCCAAACTTTGGCGTGCCATGAGTTGCTGGCCCCCACTGCCAGCATTTCTGGTTCAGTAGGTCTGGGGTGCAGCTGGGAAATTTGCATTTTAAGCAGATTTCCCCTGAGGCTACTGATCTGGTGACCACACTTTGAGAACTACTCTTTCAGAGTGAATGCTGGTGGGGTGTG
>PVKS010020999.1:0-35908 GCA_004027875.1 Aplodontia rufa | reverse complement strand
TACCCCCAGAACCCTGTGCAAGGATTCTACTATTCCAATGCACTGAAAGGTGCTGAAGTTGCTTTTGTTGGAGGGAAGAGGGAAAGACTGGCGTTCGGAGGTGAGGAGCCCGTAGTAAGCTTCCTCCTACCAAAACCCAGGGAGCAGGAAAGGGCAGCCAGCAGGAGGGCGGGGACTGAGAAAGGCGTGGTAGCTGTGGAGGGAAGGGGTGGGTTACCAGGTGGAAGGAAGAGGACCTGGCAATGACGGACAGAGAGGGAGATAGGGAGAGCAGGCACCCTGCTAGGCCCGAGGGTTGAGCAGCTGGGTAGAAGGTGTTCTCCTTCTCCAAGAAAAAAGCAAAAACAAACTAGAGTGAACCAAGCTGGCGGTGGAAAACCCTCCCCCTTAGGTGTCAGATACAGAGCTCAGCTCCTAGTACCTTAGAAACTGCACAGCGTGTGCAAAGATAAGCAAATCGCAGCACCTTGAACTTCAAGAGTTCCGTCTGGCAGGGGAAATATCCGTAAAAAGATGACAGCAGCCAAGGTGAATTTACATTCAAAGCCACAAAGCTTCTCGTGGCGTTTAGATCGCACACACACAAAACAGATCATTGTGCACGCCGACCCTGCTAACTCCGCATTCTTCTGTGCGCGCTGCTTCAGTTCGAGAGCCACATCTGGTCCAAGTTGATACGTTATCTTTTGGGCCAATTGCGAATTTCTCATTCATTGAACAAAATTCCTCTGAGAATTCAGTGTGTTCCAGCTACTCCAGGCTGGCTTTGATGTAGTATTTACTCGAGTATTCTCAGTGTTGCCGCCCTGGGGGGAAATTCAAACCAATTCACCCAACGCAGGACTAGCACTGTGCACGCTGAAATTACCAATAGGATGGGGGACGGACGGTATCCATGGCGACACAGAGTTAAGGCAGGAACTCAGTTTACACCTCCAACAAACTCGCACAGGCGTGGGGAAAAGACCCCGAGGACACGGGTGCAGTCTTAGCAGTGGTCGCCTCTGCGTATTTGGGTTACCACTCATTCCTGTTTCTTCTTTATGTTTACGCACACTTCCTAAATGTTCTACCATAAACTGGATTCATCTTTTCTCCTGAATGCGTGAAAATAGCTGCCCGTTCATTTGCTGTGGGAGGCAGATGTCGCTGCCTGACGAGGGACAGCCACTCCTGCCTGGCTGGCTAAGCAAGGCTGCTCTTGTGCATACCTTGCAAGGGAAGACATTTAGGAAACCTGGGCCCAGGCCTCGGGGACGAAAGCCACAACTGTTCTGAGTTCCGAGTGCAGTGTCTGGGGGCTGCTGCAACAGATTTCCACAAACACGGATGGCTTAAAACAGAGGGATCTTTTTCTTTTGCAGTCCGAGGAATAAATGTCTGAATCTGAGCTGCCAGCAGCTGGCTGTATCCCCAACCCCAACTGTTCTGGGGCTGGCCTTTCTTTATCTCTTTCCAGCCTGGCGTGAGGTATTTCTGCAGTCTCTGCCTCCATGGTTATATGCCATTCCCTCATCTGTCCCCAAATTTCTCTGTCCTTACAGGGACACCAGCCACTGGATCAGGATCTTAACCTGTTGATGTCTGTGAGGGCCCTGATGCAAGTGGGGTCTCATTCAGGTGTGGTTTGGGCCTGGATGTCTTTCAGGGAGCACAGCGTACCCACGGCTCAGGTGCTATCATCCCTGACAACATTTTAAAATGCCAGAGCCAGGCAAACCGCGCCGAACTCCGCCGTCAGAACCTGCAGATGGAACTGGAGGCCCAGCCGCTCTCAGGCTCTCCAAGGAGCTCCCATGTGCAGCGGAGTCTGAGTCTCTCGTGTTTGAGAGCCAGCGTCCTGCGCCAGCCTGCATCTGAGAATCCCCTGGAGCTTTTCTGAAGCACAGGTCCCTGGGCCACCCCGAAGGCTGATTTTCTTATTGAGTTCATCAGTGCCGAGTGTGGACAGGCACGTTTGATAAACCCTCCTCAGGCGATCACAGGGTGGGCCACCTTTAAGGGCCTGGGGTCTACCTCAGTTGCAAGCCTCTCTGTGCTTGGTAGACTGAAATGTGTGTGCGCTGGGCATGTGACCCTCTTCTGGCTAATGGGCCTGAAGGGGAATTTTGGAAACTCCTGGGAAAGGTTCCAGGCAGCCAGGTACCGTGGTGCGGGTCTAGAGAGAGTCCGGTAAAGAGGCTGAATGCTCCAGGAAGAGACAAGTTTATCCATGCATACAAAGAGGCTCAGTTCTTGCCCAGCTGTCCTGGTCTTATGGAAGCTGTGCGTGCGTGCAGGGACCCGTGTGCTAATGTACACGAGGGTGCCCATGTGCCAAGTGCCATCCGAGGATGACTTCCTCTCAACAAAGGACAGGCTCAAGGAACTGATACCCTGGGAAATGTGTGTCAGGAACTCTGACAACCTTTTTGTGACCGTGAGGGTCTAGAAATTTAGTGAGGTAGTGAAGAGAAGAAAGATCAAGAAGCCTGAACCTGGTTGCTAAAGTGTGCTCCATTAGCTCACCATGCAACTCTTTGTGATTAGGTTCATACTGGTGCATTATAACTATCCGTAGCAAAGGAATCCATTGTGACGTATCTGCACATGCACATAATGTAATTTGGTTGATTTTGTTTCTGAACACCTCCCCTCCTCCCTCCCCTCCTCCCTTTCCTTTACTGTACTGCTCTTCTATCTATTCAGTAAGATCTCAGTAGTTTAATTTCCTTTCTCCTCTCTAGCTTCCACATGTGAGAGAAAACACAGGACCTCTGGCTTTCTGAGTTTGCTTATTTCACTTCGCATAATTTTTCCAACTTCCAGCCATTTTCCTGAAAATGACATAATTTTGCTCTTCTTTATGGCTGCGTGAAGCTCCATTGTGCATGTAGACCACATTTTCTGTACCCGTTCATCTACTGACAGGTACCTGGCTGGTTCCACATCTTGACTGTTGTGTATTGTGCGGCTATAAACAACCATGACACCTCTGGCCTCAAACTTGGTGCTTCAAGTTAACAGTCAAGCTGACAAAACAGGTCTGGAATTAGCCTGTTATTAGTCACCAGGCTTGGAATCAGTTCTAGAAAGGCATTTTCACCAACAGAATTCCACAAAAAGATTTAGACTTCTATTTTAAGGTAGGAAGGAGGATTTACTTTCAGAAAACAAGTATAAAACTGAAAAAAATATTATAGAAACAAATGGTACTGGAAACACCAGGTTTCTGAATGCTAGAAGAATGTCAATGGGTCCTCGCCTTCCACCATGTACACGTTCAACTCAGAGCGGGCTGAAGACCTGAAACTATGCAAGACCTAGAAGGAAACAGGAAAACTTCATGACATTGAACTTGGCAAGAATTTCTAGAGACATAAAATTAACTATTCCTAGTTCTACATCCAAAATGCATAAACAACTCCTGTAACTACAATTCAGCTACAAAAGAATCAACTTTAAAAATTGGCAACAGAATCAAGTAGGCATTGCCCCAAGAAGATCCGAAATACAGCCAAGAAGTGTGCAGCGAGACACTCAGTGTCACCCATCACTAGGGAAATGCAAGCCAGAGCCACAGGAGCCACCCCCCCGACACCCATTTCAATGGCCCCTGCAATAAAAGCAGAAGATGGAAGTGTTGGTGAGGAGGTGGAGACCTGCAGCACATGGGCAGCACTGGTGGGGACACAGGAGTGTGTGGTGCCGTGGAAAGCAGTGTGGTGGCTCCTCAGATAGCTAAAAACCAGAGCTGGCTCAGCCTCCAGCAACTCCTCACCCAGGTGTACATCCAACAGCCAAAAGCAAAGCCTTCAAGAGCCCCCTGTCCCCAGAAGCATTATGCAAAACAGCCAGGAGGCAGAAACCCCCCAGCAGATGAGTGGATCAGCAAGATGTGGAAGACTCAGCCAAGGAGCAGCATCCAGCCTCCACCAGCAAGATGCGGAAGACGCAGCCAAGGAGCAGCATCCAGCTTTTGCAAGGAAGAAAGTGTGGACCTGTGCTTCAACATGGATGAATTTACACATTTGCCATGGCTCTTACACTAAGTGAAATGTACCAGTCCCCCACCCCCACCACTGTATTTTCCCACTTACGTGACGTATCTAGAGTAGCGAAATTGATGGGACCCAAATGTGGAGTGGTGGTTCCTAGGGATTAGGGAGAAAAGAGAGGGAAGTGATTGCTTAAGGGGCTTTGGGGTTTCCATTTTGCAAGATGAAGAAATTCTAGAGTGGCTGAGCAACAGTGTGAGTATACTTGAGGCTTCCAAGCTGCACATGAAGAGGTGAAGTTGGTGAGCACTGTGCTGTGTGTTTTATCATAACTAAAAATTCTAATCATGTCCTTGATGAACATGGACGCAACGATCCTCAACAGAATACACTTAAACCAATACAACAGCAGACGAAACATGCTCACCACGATCAAGCGGGATTCATCTCAGGGATGCAAAGCGGGTTCTCAAAACAGAATACTACTGAGCAATGAAAAGGAACGAAATATTGATATGAACAAAAACATGAATGAACTTCAAAATAACTATGTTAACTGAAAGGCATTCAGAAAACAGTGCATACTAAATTATTCTATTTATGTAAAATAAAGAAAATTCAGACTGATAAAGATGACAGAGAGCAGATTAGCAGGGATGTATGAAATGTCAGTACTACCAAGGGTCATGAGGGAAATTTTAAAGTTAATCCCTATGCTCTTTATCCTGATCATACCAATGGCTATACTGGGATATACATATGAAATTTAAACCATGCACTTTACATATGAGTAGTTTTATTGTACAAGTATCTGTGTGTATATTAGCACACCAAATCCACAACTAAGCACATACTCAGTGGTGGAAAGCTGAAGTTTTTCCTCCAAGATCAGGAACAAGACAGGACACACATTCACATGCAAATCAGAAAGAAGAAAATTGTCTGTGTGCAAATAACAGGACTCTATATGTGAAAACTCTGAAGACTTCACCAAAGACCGCTAGAAATAATAAGTTCAGGAGTATTGTAGGATAATGACCAACATATAAAAATCAGTTGTGTTTGTATTCAACAACTATGAAATATCTCAAAAATTAAGGAGAGCAATCTCATTTACCATAGCATCAAAAAAAATAAAGTATTTTAGAATAAACCAGGCGAAAAATTTGCACGCTGAGAACTCTAAGACACTGATGAAAGAAACTGGAAGTAACACAAGTCGGTGCAAAGCTAGCCCATGTTCATAAACTGGAAAGCTTAGTGTTGTTAAAATCACCCTGATACCCACAGAAATCTGTAGATTCAATACAGTCCCTATCAACATTCCAATACCTTTTTGCATAAATATTCAAAGTAATCCTAAAATGCATTTGGAGCCACAAAGACCCCAAATAATTAAAGCCAGCTTGAGCTGCAGATATCGCCAGATGCGTCTCAGCACCTCAGAGGCTGCAGACTGGGAAAGTTGAGTCAACTTCCGGCAATTTCACCCTCCAAAGGAAATGAAGACGTAGATGCGCGCAAAGTGTAAGAGACGGGCATTCAAATCAGCAGGACTTAAAACAGTCAGAATGAGACAGCCCACCTGTCCGTCGGGATCACGTGCGAAACCAAATTGTGATCTCTACCCAGAAAAGGAAATGTTACTCAGCAGCGAAGCACTCCTGGCATGACAACAGAGCTTGCTCTCCCAGCCATCGCGCTGGGGAGAGAAGCTGTCATTAAGGACTATATCATGTGATCACACGGAAGAGAAATTTCCAGAAAATTGGAAACTGCAGTGGGGAAGCTTGAGTCCTCCCTGCGGGGTGGGGGACACTCTGAAACTGGACGGTGGCGATGCTGCCCACCTCTGTTAATCTGATGAATCCCACGGAGCTATATATTTTTCTAAGAGAGAGGGATGGTGAGAAAGAGAGAATCGATTTTATTTAGTTTCTCATGTGACTTTTGTTGCTGCGACTCTTTGTCGTATACGTGGTTCTGGGGTTTGAGCCCACGTCGTCACACATGCCAGGCAATTGCTGCAACCGCTGAGCCACTGCTCCAGCCCTGGGCTGTACATTTTAAATGGGTGAATTTATTACACGTAAATTAGACCTAAATGAAGTGGTTATGAAAAGCATATGGCGGGAGTTAATCTTTTGTGGGGGAAAATGGTCCGATATTGCAGTGTAATCTCAAGAACGGAGGACAGTGACATAAATTCAAGCTTTCATTAAACTAGAATTTTTATTAAACTTAGGCAGTAAAGCTCACTGTGTTGCTCTTAATGAAGTGTCTCAAATGTGGCTTAAATACACATTTAATGTGCATCTAATGAGATTCTCAGGCCAACTAATTATTAAGCATGTTTAATGGAGTTTAACAATTGCATACAAGAGGCATAGTCCTTTTTATGTAGATTTATCCTTATCAAAATACTTTTAAGATAACGGATTTCACCCTTGCAGATTGTCTTTGTGTATAAAAATCATGATGGTCTCCCACAATAATAGTACTTACATTTCTATCAGTTATTAAAAACCTATCCAATTAGCATATATATGATTACGGTTGGCATTCCTTATGGATTTCTGATTTTTGTGTGCCTATGATATTTTAAAGAGATTTAGACAAAGCGGGAAATGTATGTAATTTGAGGAAAGAAGCCAGCAAAAATGACAGATTCTGTGTTTGGGGCAGGTTGGAACAAGCCTGCTGCCGTCAAAGGTCAGATTTTGGAGAACGGAGCTTTTTGGAGGCATGAGTTTTGAAAGCCAAAGTTGTGTCAGAGCATAGTGGGCATTAGCATAAATTCTCTTGGAACCAGTCTGGAGAGATGAGCTTTTTAGCAGCTGCTACACAGCCGTGATGAGAAAAGACAGGAAGTCCTGACTTGCATGCTGCTCAAAGACCATGCTTACAAGACGGATTGTGTCTCTCCTAACGGCGCCTCGGAGTCCACCGTTCCACGCCCCTGGGTCTGCAAATGACCAGCGGCGAGTTCCACACGCCGCGCCCTTATTTTAATTTCCATTTAATTTCCGCGCACCCCTGCTGCAACACCGGGAAGAAGCCGCGGAGCACATTTTTACTTTTTCCTGTAGTCCTGTCCCCAGGGCCTTGCACAGCCAGGCAAGCGCTCCACCACGGAGTGGCACCCCCGCTATACAATCATATATTTGAATTCTTCTACATGACTCAACTCCCAGTCGTATTTTGTCACTTCCGGGAGGGTCTCTGTTTATGCACATATCAGTTTCAGTGGTTGAGAAAAAAAATCACACAGTCCTCATTAAAAGATCTGGTTGGAAAGTGACATCACGTTTGGACATTTGACATTATTGTCCTGTGTTTCTCTTAGGACACTCACTCCAGAATTTGGCCAAGGTGCGATTTTTCAAAATTTATATTCTTTGCTGTTTTTATTGATTCCTTTGACCTGGGAAGCACAGGCTTACTCATATCAAGATCTAACGGTGTGGGTTTCTGACGTCAGCATTTGCGCCCTGGTCACTTTCCGAGTTTCTCTAACACGCCAGGAAGCATGGTTTATAGCTCAGTCCTGCCCTGACCGAAGTGCATGCTATCATGAGGAAGGGCGTGCGAGCTTCCGGGACTGTAGTAGAACCTAATGTTTAAGAGAGGGATGGCAGGGTGGGGCTTTGGCACCAGCAGGGAGAACAGCTCAAGGGACTGGAGCCCTTTCCAAAGGGCTGTGGTCGTGGCCCCTCCCCTCGAGAGCTGTGCAGGTGACATGTTGTGACATGCGGTGGGCTGGGAGCAGCAGAGTTCAACCTCTTTCACCGGGGGTCTAGAGCAGTCAGCTCACCACTTAGACCTAATAAATCTGAAGATAAGACTGTCCACCTCGTCCCAGGTGCTGGGAAGGTGAAAGGGAGGCATCGGGGGCTGATGGGCCGAGGTCATGTGTGGGGCTGCAGCTACAGAAGCAGCTCAGTGGTCCAAGGAGACCCCGCCAGGCCCTGGCATTTGGGCCTCAGCATGAATGTGGAGCTGCTGCACCAGGTCAAGCCTGGCTCTGGTGTCCTGTGCCCCCGTCAGTGCCGCTGGGGGTCCCTGGAGCAGCACGGGGTCTGCCCTGCAGTGGGGTGCACACAGAGCCCCGAGTCCTCTCCATGCCATGTCTCCCCATCTCTGTGCCTGCTTCATGGCACCAGCACTCCTGATATCTCGGCACGAGTCGGTGCAGCTGCCACAGATGTGCCCCGCGCTCTGGGACTGTCCCTGTGCATTTGCATTCATAGATCCAACTGCCTGTTAGGACCTCCTGAAGCCTGGCTGCAGCCCACAGCATTGGTTCAGAGCCTGAGCAAGCGTGGGGTCCAGTCCACAGTGGCTTGTTCACCCCATGATTCCATCCTGCAGCCGAGGTGGAGCACCTCAGGGTACCGTAGTGCGCAAACACAGGAAAAGCTGCTGATGCCCGCATCCCTTGCCCCAGAGGCTCTGAGAGTGGGTGTGAAGTAGGTGCCATCAGTGGCCTTGGGTCCCACTTCCATCTAGGGAGATGTTCTCCTGGGTTGAGACTCACTCCCTGGGGCCCAGGTCTCAGGCTCTGAAGTGCCAAGTTTCCTTCTGTGATTATTAAGCTGTTGGACAGAGTTCAGGCTCCCATCTCCGTCCGTTGGCAGCCAGGTGGGAAGTAAGTGTGACCTTGAGCTCACAGCCACCCTGCAGCCACCACTGAGCTATCCAGGGGCCACTGTCCCCTCCACCACTCATGGCATGCAGTCCTCCCGCCAAAGCTCAGTTTAAGCAAAATAAGCAATGCGTAAGGATGGGAACCCAGGGTGGGGCTGGCGAGAAAACCAGCTCCAGTGTTCTTCCTCGGGAAGAACGAAAGTCACTGCGAACACGGCGCTCTCACCGCCAGCTCCGTAAGCGCGACAGGACCCCCATCCAAGCGAGGGAGTGTGAGGACCTAGTGCTGCCTTCCAGCATCCACCAGCGACATAACCAGCTTCCAACGAGGACCAAACTGCCAACAAGAAAATGATCAAAATGGGAATGGTATGCCAAGTCACAGGGACTCAGTGTGGAGTTCAGTGAGGGACACACTCATGTCCCCCGAGCTCGGCTCTGGGCTTGCTGCAGGACACCACGGAGACCTGCCCCAGGGGGTGCATGTCCTGGTGGCCCAGTGGGGAGCATATTGATAGGAAGGGAAAGGGCGAATCCGGAGCGTGGCAGACACACAGTGTGAGCAAGCCAGACGCGGATGCTCGAGGTCCGTCACAACGCGGCTGTTATCCTGGTGGCCTGATTGGGGGCGCTGACCATGGAGGGCAGGAAGCAGCCAGGTGAAGGGTGCAGATCTCAGGCTGGAGTGACAGGATGCTCTGGAGGAGGAGGAGCCTGGGTGTATAGCAGACTGGATGTGTAGTGGCTCCTGGGGCCTGAGCCTGAGCAGCCAGCTGATGGTCAGCGCTACGTTCCTCAGCCTGGCACACAGAAGATGATCAGGCATGAGAGGCAACATGAAGAGATACCTCTAGAAGTCTGGCATGGTGGCACATACCTGTAATCCAAGTTACTCAGGAGGCTGAGATGAGAGGATCACAAGTTTGAGGCCAGCCTCAGCAACATAGCAAGATTGTGTGTCAAAATGAAATAAAAGGGCTGGGACTTAGCTCAGGGCAGAGTGCTTGCCTGCAGGCCTGAGGCCCTGGGTTTAATTCCCAGTATTGCAAAAAATCCAAAGTATCTTGAACCCAGTGAGTGCAATAGCCCCCCACCCCACCCACGGAGACCCTAAGTAAGCTATGAACCACGTGAGCAAGGACTCGGAGTGGAGACACGGGTGGGGATGATTGGACATCAGCACCCTGTGCCTGGCTGCGGTCTTGCCCACCCCCAAACACCCTAGAGCAGCTCCGCTCTGCTGTGACGCAAATCTCTGTCATTTCCAGGGTCTGTCAGCTGATCGTAAAGAGGGGCCCCTTGTTCCCTGGCCTGTGGCCACCTTACCCCTTTCGCCCTGTGTGGCCTGAGAGCAGCCCACTGACCTGCTGACCCGCTGTGATAGGGACAGAGCAACACCATGGCCTGGGCTGGGACACAGCATGGAATGTGACCCTGTTCACTCAGAGACAGTTCCTGCTGGAGCCAGGAAGGCCAGCTGTGTATGCCCACGGTCAGCGTCAGGGCCAGAGTCAGTGCACGGATGCCTGTGGCCAGTTTCAAACCCCAGAGCAATGCTCAGGGTGCCCACCTCCTCCCAGTCGGTGTGAGCTGAAGACATTCAAGTGCATTTTTACCTTAGCCAAAGGAGAACGCACTTAAGGAGGCATCTGGCAAAGCGGGAAGCACATAATGTATTCCAGGGTCAGACTGCAGAGGGCTTCCGGACGGCTGGGCCAATGCCCTGCATCTCATTAGCACAGAGAATCGACCTGGCTCCAGACCCCACCAGTGGGTCCTGCTGCTGGCCCTGAGGGTCGCAGGTCAGAAAGAGACCTCGACAGTATCCACCTGTAGACCACCCATGTGCTTCCTGGGTCTGAGCAGCCCTTTGATGTTTATTAATTTTCTTGGTCCTTTCCTTACCATTTGAATTAATTCCTTATCTTCGTGTACCTTGAAGCCTTCTCTCCGCCCACAGAGAATTCTGCCGCCTTTGACAATTCGACACACCTTTCTCTGCAGTGATAGAGAAGAGGGATCAGAGCCCATTTGGTGGAGGCCACAGGCAAAGCTTCACCTAGTTTCTAGTTTCAAAGAGCAGCGCTTCATGCTATCAGGAGAGGCCAATCGACAGACGTGGCTAGACGTCCTCACCACGTTTCACGGCGTGGCTGACGGACGATGTCGGTGAAGTTTAAGTTCCTTAGGGGAACCGGCGCCCGACACTGCAGTTGTCACCGTGACGTGTATGCAGCTCTTGACACGTCCTGTCCTGTCCTCCGCCTTTCCTCACCAGAGGAGCCAGTGAGTCTCGACTCAGCGTCTCCCACACACTTCGTGCACCTTCTTCGCCGAGCCACATGCCCACCCTGCACCCTCCATGTTCCTTCTTCCCCTTGGCTGCTTGGGACTGGACGGTTTGCATCCTGCCTATCGTAGCTGTCATTCCAGAAGCCTCTAAACCAGGAAGCTCCTGGAGAGTCTGGAATCTCCCCGCTCAGAGGGGACCAGACTTGGACGCTGTAAAGAAAGGCCACCACTGCACCCAGATGGGCGCCCCAGATGCTTTTCCAAGACAAAGCAGAAATCTAGACTTTGCCCATTTCCCAGTGTTCATATGTGGTGATCTGCTGAAAGAAGATCAGATGGGAAGAGTCTACGCGCAACCCCCGCGTGGGCTGCATTCAGTCTGTGACACGCTGGTGTAGTTTATAAACCCCGACCTCATCAGCACCAGAAGAAGCGTCCCCTTCACAGAAGGCATGGAGTCCAGGCCACGAGATCACCACGCACCATGATAGGAAGGAGGTGTCCGAGCAGCTGTGGCACACGTGAGGCCTTGTGCTGCTTGAAGCAGCCAGACGCAGAGGACCCCAGAGGCCACGCTGCCCTGCAGGTGAGATGCAGAACAGGGGAACCCTCAAAGCAGGGCCCACTAGCAGCAACTGCCTGGGATCGGAGGCTGGCGGGCACACGGAGACGGCTGAGATGAAGAGAAGGCTCTGTAATTGCATGGGATGAGGCTGTACATGTCTGTGAACACGTAAAAAACCAACAGGACACACATTTTACCGTGAGCAGATTGTGTAAACTGTGAACACCATCTTGACAAAGTTGTTCCCAAAGAGACAGGAACAAAAACCCTGTCCTCCTTGAGTGTGAAGCTGAAACATTCAGCACACAAGACCAGTCCCCAAATCTGTGAGCCATGCGTCTCCCCTCGGCCCACGGACATACCCCACTGAAAACGAAATTTGGGTCTTTTATTTTTTCATTAAAGATGGTCTTATAATTAGGAGGGAATCATTATCAAACAATCAAGAATAAATGTATAATGACAGAGCAAGCCAGGGTTGATGCCATTCCATAGTTTCCCCCCTTGGGTTCCCTATGATTCCATGTTTCCCCCTATTTAACCCCCATTTTAATTGGAAGTCAAAAGTCTCCCTCTAAGTTGATTTCCCCATACTCCCTCCCTCCAGTCTCCTAGATATTCTTCCTAATCACTCCCCCCTCACTGACCCCCTCCCTACGTCTCCAGGTATCCTAGGCAAGGTTCCCCCATTTGTGTAAAAATGTATACATGTTGAGGTTATTATTAGCTTAGCCATCTATCATACTGTTTCCGATTGTATTCTAGATTTCACAAATGAGAGAAAACATTTGGCCCTTGAGTCTCTGAGTTTGGGATACTTCACTTAGTATAATTTTTTTCCATTTCCATCCATTTGGCTGCAAATGCCATAATATCCTTTTCTCTGATAGCTGAGTAGAATTCCATTGTATATATGTTCCAAAGTTTTTGTATCCACTCGTCGAGTGAGGGGCATCTGGGTTGGTTCCATAATTTAGCTATAGTAAATTGAGCTGCTATAAATATTGATGAAGCTGTATCTCTATAATATGCTGATTCTAACTCTTTTGGGAAAATACCCAGGAGTGGGATAGCTGGGTCATAAGGTGATTCCAGCCCTAATTTTTTGAGGATTCTCCACACTGCTTTCCAGAGTGACTGAACCAGTTTGCAGTCCCACCAGCAATGTGACAGTGTTCCTCTTTTCCCACAGCCCCTCCAGCATCTGTCTTTGTTCAAATTCTTCATTTTTGCCACTCTGACCGGAGTGAGGTGGAATCTCAGTGAAGTTTGGATTTGCATTTCTCTGATTGCTAGCGATGTAGAGCATTTTCTCCATTGGACTTCCTCCATTGAGAAGTTTATTTTTAGTTCTGTAGCCCATTTATTGATTGGATTATTTGTGATTTTGGTGTTTAGTTTCTTTAGTTCCTTGTATATTCTGGATATTAGCCCTCTGAGTGAGGTGTAACAGGCAAAGATTTTCTCCCATTCTGTTGGATTTCTCTTGACACTCTTGACTAGATCTTTAGCTGTGCAAAAGCTTTTTAGTTTAATTGCATCCCATCCATTTATTCTTGACTTTACTGCTGGCGCCATGGGAGTCTTGTTAAGGAAGGTGGAGCCGACCCCTGTGTCCTGTAGTGTTGATCCTACTTCTTTTTCAAGCAATTGTAAAGTTGCTGGTTTAAAATATAGATCTTTGAACCATTTTGATTTAATTTTTGTGCAGGGTGAGAG
This sequence comes from Aplodontia rufa, assembly GCA_004027875.1. NCBI lineage: Eukaryota > Metazoa > Chordata > Mammalia > Rodentia > Aplodontiidae > Aplodontia > Aplodontia rufa. The sequence continues at coordinate 22,708 of PVKS010020999.1, read as the reverse complement.
GTACAGATCCACATCTCTATACCCATGCTGCCCCCTGAAGACTGATAAGGAAGAAATGCCACCCTTTTGTGCTTTCCCCAATGCTGGTGCCCTGGGGTGTCCTGCCACCCTCAGCCTCACATTTAAAACAGGGTAAATATTGTGATTTCTCCTCCTCCTTGAAAATTCCATTTGAAAACAGAAACCTCATAGATGAAATGGGCTTAAAGTCTTCAACTCCTTAATGTGCCTTCATCTTGCTAATGGAAAAGAGGCTGCTCAGTCCACTATGTCTAGGGCCAAGGTCAGTCCAGCCCCTTTCCTGATGCTATGCACCCAGAGCGTGTGAGGTACACACGCTGTGGCACCTCTGGGGGAGGCCCCTGGATGCCAGGGTTTGGCCACGCAGAGCCTGCTTTCCTAGCAGATTCAGAGTTCTTGCAATCTCTTGGCACCTTCTTCTCAGTTAATGTGATCAATGAGTCCACACCTGGCCACGTCCTGGAGGACCTGGGAGCATGTGGCCTAGTGGGGTAGCAGCTCTCTAAATCCAAGCAGAGCTGGAGAAGCATCCCGGGCTCTCCCCACACTTAGAAATTCCTTCTTGAGGGGATTTCGGTAATGCTATCTAATCAGCTTAAGGAGTTAATTAGACAGATGTCACTTGGCTTCTTAATTCTGAAGCTAGATGCTAAGCAAGATTTGAAATCAGTAATGCAAAACTAAGACCTGCTTTTGTGACACTGTGAGATTCCTTCGAGCCGCACAGGAGGGAAAATCTCATTCCTGGAGACGGGTTGAGGGTGAGCTACAGAATGAGCTGGGGTCCAGGGGAAAGGCTCACCATGCGGAGCACACACAGAACTTGGGGTCCCCTGACGGCTGCAGGAGGGGAGCTGGAGCTCCCGGGAGGAGGGCAGGTTGGCACCAGAGGCCCTTCCCTGGCTTTCAGGAAAGGAGGCCTGAAGGTCAAAGTCAGCATTTCCCATGGAATCATCGACTCTCGGCTCCACCGCAAGGATCAGATGTGGGCAACGGGCTCCACTCCCTCAAAGTGCAGCAATTGCTGGAAGTCACACTGCACACTGTGGATCTGGATGTGACCCTGGCTACCAGGTGCCTGTCATCTCTCCTCCAGGTGAGGCCAGAGTTGGATCCCTCGACCCAGGACATTGTCACAAGCAAATCTTGAGAATGGTCCAGTCTCAAGCCAAAGCTCATGGCCCCCACCTCAAGGCCCTGAAACCTCCCAGGGCAGATGTGATGAAGAACTCAGGTCCTGCCCACCTGTGTCCAAGGCTCTGCTCAGGCGCTCCCTCCATTCGCGTGACAGGCAGGGGGCCAGGAGCTCCAGGTTTGGCCCCGGGCTTCTGAACTCCTGCGCCGGGCAGCCGAGCCCCTCCTCTGCAGAGGCCCAGGTTCCAGTGTGAACACCCTGATTTAACTGACGCTTCCTCTGCGTGAGGACCATGGCTCCTGATTGGGCACCAGGTGCCCTTGCCGTCTGGTGCTGGACTGTGGGTGTGGAGTACGTGTGTCCTTGACACCGAGGGTGCTCTTGTAGAACTGGATGCTCAACCTGCCAGGGGCTGCAGAGACCGAGAGCCACGGAGGGCTGGGACCCTGCCTCCCTTGGGTGTGGAGTGACACACACAGGGCGCCCTGGGTCTCACCTCCCTTAACGTGAGGAACTTCGGGTATGGGCCCACCCCTTCAGTAACGCACCGTGCTTCCAGGACTCAAACCCGCCAGCCTGGGCTCCCAGGGACCAGGTCAGCTGGAAGTCTTAAAGTCAGGAGAGCAGATGGAGACAATAGTGCCTGTCACAGGTCACCACTTTCTAGGACTGTCACACATGCCACCCGATGAATGGAAACTCAGAATCCCCACAGTACAGATGGGGAAACTGAGGCTCAGTGCCAGGAGCCACGGAGATGCAGGAGATAAGGCTCAGAGCCCTCCAGAGCTGGGACTCTGCTCCCTGCCCCTGCTGTACAGTGACCTCGGGTAGCATCACAAGCTGTCCACGAGGTGCACCCTGATTGTCCCTGGGGCGATGAAGGCAGATGGAGCCCTTGAGTGTAGGATTTTCGGATGCTTTTTAAACAGCAAACAGCACGTGCAGTAAGTCTGCTTCTGAGATCGGCCATTTTCCATTCCCGAGGAACGTCTGCCACTCAGGGCCAGCTCTAGTTGCATGGAGCCTGTCCACGGTGGAGCCCATCCTGCCGCTGAGTGAAGAGCAAATCTACGCTCCTGCCACACCAGGGGACCTGGCTTCTGACCAATGCTCCATGTTACTCAGTTCTCCCATTCTTCTGAGTGCTTGTTAAACCCTGTGTCTACTCAAGACAAGGCCCCGAAGCACACGTAGGTGGTCGGCCTGGAGAGCGTCTCGGTAGGAGCAGAACTGCAGAAGTTTCCAGTAGGTGGATCCCAGCAACATGGCAAGGTCAGGGGAGGGCTTGACAAAACTTTACCATTACTCATGGTGACAGTGACTTGTGAGGGTGGGGAGAGGCAACAAGGACCCAGGGTGCACAGGATGCCACCACGAGAGGCGGTCAGGACACAAAGGAGCCCTGCAGCCAGGCTTCTCAGCTGAGAGTGCCCCCCTATAACTCCAGGGGACATTTGGCAGTGCCTGGTGAAATCAGGGGTTGTCACACCCAAGGCTGGGAGCGGGAAGGGGGACCCTATTCAGGACCCAACTCCGCTGATGGTTCTTGCACAGAGACTCATCCAGGGCAGCGAGATGGAGGCTGGAGCCCCACAAAGGCCTCCAATTCCACCTTTGGATTTCGGCAGGGGTTGCTGGTCAGGTCAGTACAGGTGGCCTGTGGCTGTGGCATTGGCTTCCTCACAGCATGGCTGCTGAGTCCCAAGAGCAAGTGACCCAAGAGAGCACCAGGAGGCAGCTGTGTGGCCTTTCCGCAGCCTGCCTCCAAAGCAGCGGGAGTCACCAAGGCAGGTTGTCTGCAGGGACGGCAGCTGGACTCCACCCTGTGAGGCACCCACCTCCAGCTGCTCAGCTCTACCAGGGTGGAACCGACCACACATGTCACAGTGTCACAGTGCCCAGCAAGATGCTCTGGTTTCCCGGGGAAGAGGTTGCTGCAATCAAGCTAATTAGTGCACATCTCACCCACAGAGTTGAGGTACGGAGGGCACCAAGGCCACACTCTCTGCAGGTGTCAAGCACACGGTATGTGTAGGACATTCTCATCAGCCACCTCCCCAGCCTATTCACTGCATTGCTGGACTTGCCAGTCTCACGGCTGCGAGTCTGTGCCCTTTGAACCTCATCCCCATCTCCAGCTGCAGCACCCTGGCCACCCTCTCTGCCCTCAGCTGTGCACTCCACTGCCCACTCCCTCGCTGGCCTCCTGCAGATGAATTCCCTGCTTCACAGCCCGGTCCCCTGTGCTGGGACTTGGAGCAAAGGCAGCATGCAGTTTGGAAGTTCCCCATTAGATTGCTCATCGCGAGGCAAGGACTGAGGGGGAAAGCAGCTTGGAGGGTGTGAGGCCCGCATCTCAATGAGCAGAGGAGCCTCATAAGCCTCTCTGCTTTCATCTAATCACCTTCCAGGCCGGCTCTGCTAATCAGGCTGAGTCTGTGAAAAGGCACCTATTGGGAGAAGGTGGGCGGCTCTGCCGGGATTAAGGACCTGGGCCAGCAGCCTCAGAAAAGGAGGGCGAGCACCTGCCCAGTACAGCTGCAGGCTTCTCAGGACCGACCCACTCTCACCTCGCCCCCCCTGTCCCGGCATGAAATTCAGATCCTAGGGACAGGGTCCTTCGCACCTGCCCACTCCTTGGCCAGTGTCTCCAGCTGGCCTTACGCAAGAAGGGGAGTTTACTGGAGCAAAACTGGGGCCAGCAAAGTCAGAAGTTTCCCTCCTCGGCCAGGCATGGCTCCTCTTTAAAGATATGTCATGGGGGTCTAGAGCAGTGGCTCAGTGGTTACAGCACTTGCCCGGCATGCTCGAGGACCCAGGTTCAGACCCCAGCACCACATTCACAACTAAATAACAGAGCAAAGGAAGCCATGTGAAAAACTCAATAAAAATTGATTCTCTCTCTCCCTCCCTCTCTCTCTCTCTCTCTCACTGTCCCTCTCCATTTAAAAAAAAATATGGGGGCTGGAGCAGTGGCTCAATGGTTAGAGAACTTGTCTGGCATGTGCGAGGACCCAGGTTCAAACCCCAGCATCACATACACACCTAAGTGTTGGAGAAACAAAGGTCAGATAGAAAAATAAATAAAATTATTTCTCTCTCACTGTGTCTGTGTCTCCCTCCATCTCTTTCTCCCTCTCTTAAAAAATACCAAGGGCTCCTAGCCAGCCCTTGCTGCATTCCGACTTTCTGCTGTAACTGCACCAAGCTCAGGCAGCAGGAGCGGAACTCACAGAAGAGCATCCACTGGGGGACACCATTGCCAGGTGTCAGACTGGGACTGAGCACAGCATGTCAGGCCATAGCATTTGAGGTTGGGTCTGCAGAGACCCCCGGGACATTGGGACCTGTATCTCTACACCGGAGTAGACTGAAGTCCACTTCCTGGCTCTTGGAGAGGCAGGTAGAGGCTGGACTCCTGTGCCCAGAAGTGGGGAAGCCTTTCCCTTGGAGCCTGTAAGGCCCCACCCGTGGCAGCTGGGCACAGTGCTGGGGCTGCTGGGCGGAGAGCAGCAGCCAGGGAACCCGGCCAGGGAGACAAAGTGGCTGACCACCTTGAAGTCAGACAGCAGCTGTGCTGGCTGTAACAAGGGGCGGTCACTATTCCAGCTTAAAGCAAACAGCTGGGTATGGCTCACGTGTGCCGCAGGGGCTTAGCGGACAGCCACGCTTTCATGAGTGTGCGCGTTGGGTGTGCAGGAGCCGCGCATTGGCGGGGCTCTGGGAGTGTCCTTGTGTTCCAAATGCATGTAGAGGCCAGGACCACAAAACAGCAAACCACAGGGAAGTGAGGGCGATCTCACAGAACCTCAGAGCTTCCTCCTCGGCCCCAGGCACCTTGTCTTGCCTCTGACTGATCGTTGAGAGTTCAAGTAGAAACCACTGCTTATAAGTTTAGACCTATATGAGTCTCTAACGTGTGGACTCAGGAGCCCAAATTCCTGGGTTCACATCCACCTTCATTATTCTCTAACTGTGCAGCCTTGGGCAAGTTACAAAACCTGTCTGTGCCATTTGTACAGCAAGACGCTGGGAGAACTCCTGGATTAACATTCGTAAAGCATTTGGAAGGGTGTCTGGCATGGGGCAAGGTGCTCTAAGCCTGGAAAAGGGCTGGTGTGTGGCTGGGCTGTGCAGGAGCAGGTGTGATGGGCCCTGTGTTTCCTCTTCCAGGAGGCAGAGATCCTGAACACAGCCATCCTCACCGGGAAGACGGTGGCTGTCCCCGTGAAGGTGGTCTCCGTGGAGGAGGATGGCACGGTGGGAGGTCTGCTGGAGTCCGTGGAGTGTAGGTCATCCGATGAAGATGTGGTTAAGGCAAGTCGGCACCCCTCCCCACCCGCTGGGGCCTGAGGGTCCTGGGCCCCTCCACCCTGTGCAGGGAACCCTACGCCTTCCATCAGGAGATTCTCCCAGGCCCCAGCAGAGTAAAAAGCTGCCCCCAAATGGCTCTGCTGCAAGGCTTGCCCCGACTCCTTCCGTCTGCCAAGCGCCCCTTGGGATGCCGTGGTGGGATGCAGGGACCACTGCCTGGCGGGCGGTCACCTTCCACCCGCCAGCGTGCAGGAAGGACGGGAGAGCACAGGGCTGGATGGATGTGTGCGAGGCCCCTAGGGTGATTTTATAGCCGAGCGCTCGTGTGAAATCAATGCAGGAATAAAGTACGCAATTACACCCAGCTCTGATTTACAAAGCTGGCCAGGGAGACGGAGGCACTGCTCTCCATTCTCCCGTCCCCTCCCAGCCCTCAGGACTGCAGTGAGTGTGGGCTGGGCACAGACTGCCCCTTCCCTCATTCAAATTCCATTGATTCCCTCCTCGTGCAAAACTGACTCACAGCAAGGTGCGCGTCAGATGTGTGAGGTCAGGGCGGTGAGCCCGCTCTGCTGGGAACCCGGAGCTGGCTTCCAGGCTTCCAGGCAGCAGGAGGGAAATGTGAGCTCACAGCTGCTGCCCACTCCTGAGCCTGGGCAGGCTGAAGCGCAGGGAGAGCCACACGGAGGAGCCAGGCCCCTAACCCTCGCCCCGCAGCAGGCAGAGCCGGCCCCATTCCTCCTGAGCAGCAGGGACCTTCCCCTCTCTGTGTGGCACCTCTCCCTCCCAGAGAACAGTCCACAGACCCAAGCCGAACCTTCATCAGGTGCCAGGGCAGGTGCCAGGTGTTAGGGCTGCAAATCCAGAGGCTCGATTCCTGTTCCTAAAAGCTGGGCAAGAAGGCAGGGATGTGGGAATAACAAGACAGTGTGATCCCCTGCGTGATCCACCACTGCAACCCTTTTGTTCTAGAATCTTCTCAAGACACAGTAGAGCCTTCCAGCTGCTCCGCCAATACCTTGGTTGATCCTTGATTTCTCTCTCTCCTTCTCCCACGTCCAGTCCTTCAGCAAATCCAGCTGGTCATGTTTATAAACGCGTCTAGGATCCAGCCCTCCTCCCCCATGACTACCAACCACCACCCGTCCGGAGCACCATATCTGCCCGAGGTGCAGGCGATGGCGTCCTCGCTGGCTCCCAGGCAATTCTTGCCCTTGTGCCTCCTCTCCCACATCCACTGTGAATGCAGCAGCCGGGGTGCAATGACCTCCCTGCTCTCGGATCCCCTCGCTGCCCCCTTCCACCTCATGGGAGAAGCCCTGGTGCTGTAGCCCAGGCAGAGCCCACCAGGCAGCTGTGCACACCTGGACATGGTGGTGGATCCACGCGCTCAGCGCCTAGCACGTCTGCTTGTTTCTTCACAGGGACACCTGTGCCTCTCTGCGTTCAATCTCTTCATCGTCCGACTCCTTACTGGGCGGTGATGACAGGGCTGCTGTATGAATGGAATCTGTCTGGGGTGGGTGGGGCGCCTGCCTGTCTCCCCTCCATCCCGGGAACACCCAGGCAGACACACCAGGGAGAGCTAAGGGAAGGAGCAGGAGCCACGTGGCCTGAACTCCACACGCCTCTGTTTTTGTGTTTCTTTTTTTAAAGAAAGAGGGACAGTGTGTGAGAGAGAGAGAGAGAGAGAGTCCGCTTTATTTACTTTTTTATGTGGCTTTTGTTGCGCTGACTCTTCATTGTGTACGTGGTGCTGGGGTTTGAATCCATGTCCTCGCACATGCCAGGCAAACTCTGTAACCACTAAGCCACCTCTCCAGCCCCCATGTCTCTGTTTTTAATCAGAACATTTGATTTGGGTACCAAATAGAGGTGATCCTTTCCTGGACCCGACGTCCTCACCTAGGAGCTGTTTGATGACTTGGTTGAGAGCGAACGTCTCAGCTTATAGAAAACCACGTTTCTCCTCCCCCAGCCTCGGCTCTCTTGCAGATTCCTCTCTCGCCACGTCCACCCATCCGTTCCGGAGCTCACAGGCAGCTTTAGAACTGAAGAGACTGAAGGGGTCAGGGGCGCTGGAGCAAGCACAGCAGTGGTCACCCGTAGCATCTACTGGATGCTCCCGTCCCAACAGACGGGCGCTGGCCACTTCACCCTGTGACCATCCCACGGCATCAGAACTGCTTTTAGCCTTTCTTCCTGGATAAGGGAATTGAGGCAGAGGGAGCTGGCATGTCATCGGAGATAAGGGCCACAGTCGCACTCCCAAGCTGGCTCCCTCAGCCTCTGTGCCTCACCTTCTGGACCGGGGTTGGCAAACTCACCCGCCAGGTGGCCTGGGGCCCACCCGTGCTGCTGCTGAGCCACAGGACACAGCTGATGGCCCCATGAGCTGCAGAGCTAATGTCCATGCACTTTTGTTGGATTGCAGTCTCGCTGTTCACGACCACGTTGTCAAAGCTCTGTCACAGGCTACGCAGAGCTGACAGGTGCTGAGAAGTCAGGCAAGCTCCATCCGGGTCCTGATGGAGGACAAAGCCAGTCTCTGCTCGAGCGCTCCGAGGGGCCTTTCCTCTGGGGTGGCACATCGAGAGCCGGCTCCCTGCCACCCCTTTGCTGCAGCTGGACCAAGTGTCAGCCGCAGCCCTTGCTGAAGGCACACGCTCCTACGTAAGCTCCCGTCTGCCCACGCCTGGAAATGTGTTGGAACGCCCTGCTTCCATCATGCGTCTCCGTGCTGGTTCAAATCAGGACAGCGAGAAACCTGGAGAATGGGATAAAATGGTCAGAGATGGACCGGCCTAGAACGGTGCCTACAAACAGCTCACAGAGGCACCTGCAGGCCTTGCACCCAGGGCAGACATCACCAGGCAAATACCGTTCATCTTCCAGTGGGGCTGCTTCCACATTGTCTGTCTGTGCCATGGCAAGGACACCCCGGTGTGACACCCATCCCCTGGGGCTGCTGCCAGGGGGCTATCTGAGGACATCCCATGCTTCAGTGGAGAGTGGGGAGGGGGCTGTCTCCCAGGCTGTCACTCAGAGGACGCTGATTACCGGGAGGGAAATGCTTCTCTAATCAGCAGGAAACACCTACCTGTTCCTCAGGTGAGGAGGAGGTGCTGGGCTCCCACGTGGTTCCCAGAGCCCTCACGTGCAAAGGGGGGACATTTCAAGGATGGGCTAAGTACAACTTGACATGCAGGGTTTCAGGAGCTGAATTTGGGGATTTTCGTCCCATGCAGAAGACTAGGAACAGAGAGACCTTAGACGGTGCCCTGTGTGGACAGGAGAGGAGCAGGGCAAGGCCAGGAAGAAAGGGCACAGCCCTAACTCCCACCCCATGGTGTCTGTCTTCTCCATAAAGGGAGAAACAAGGACAGCGATTAGGATCGCTGGGCAGCTCCCTAGGAACAAGAGGCCTGGAGCAGGGGTTCCTGGGAGGATCCCAGGGCAGTAGCCAGCGGGAGCAGAGGGGCTGCTACAGCCCCACCTGCAGAGCCCCAGGCTCACGGCATAGGAGCCAGGCTTTGATGACCAGACAACTGCTGTGGTCAAGAGCTTCTGTTTAAGAGACCCTCCAGAGTGATTGTCACTGCAGCCGATTGCACCGTCCATCCACATCACCGCGTCAGACGTCACATGCTCAGCCTGCGTGGACACTCGGTAGAGCTGCAGGGATGCAAGAGCCAGGAGATCTTCCTCCTCTCAGCTGCCAGACCTAACAGGGGGTCTGGGAAGTGGCGGATGCTGCATGAATACCTAATCTCTGAAAGAAGGAATGAGGAGATAAATCCAGGTTTCCGTTGAAACTCCATGAATTTCTCGTGAGTTGCAAAGCATCAGCTCCTCCATTGCCTTTCCATGGTGTTTTTGGTTAACGTGACCTTGTTAAAACACGTCGTTTGTGTTTAATGGGCTACTGGGTGAAACAGGGTTTGAGATGTTACCTGCTGAAGCCAGATGCTCACCTGGGTGCAGGGGTTGCTGGTGGGAACCACTCGGTGGTGGTCTCCTGGATTGCAGGGCAGCACCTTGCAGGTTCCTATCAGCCAGGGTGATGCTTGCTGATTGTCCTCCATTCCCGTGATGCATTTATTTGACATCAAGTTCTGAACTACAAGAAAACAGAATTGGCATATAGAGGGGAACGGTGACAACAGGTGCATCGGGCTTGGGGTACATGGCACAGTCGCTTGGGACCCTCTGAACCTGCAGGAAGTTATGCCTGGTATCTGAACAGCAGGCAGGTGACGGGCAGGCGCTGCTGCGCTCTCCTCGAGCAGCCCAGCCTCGGAGTGCAGTGCACAACTCAGACATTGGCTCACTGGTGCGGCCCCATCTGCACGTCACACCTAGCAAGGGTCCGCGTGTACCTGCTGCGCCCGCACCCCCATTTACACCAGGAAGCCTAATTAGGACAGCCAACAGCACATTCCTGCGTCCCAATGGGGCAGAGTCAACACCAGTCAGGGAAACCGTGGCGAGCCTGGGCACCGCCCCGCCTGGGTGGCACGTATGGGGGCGCAATGTGTTTGGCCTCAGGGTCTGCAGTCTCTGTGTGTGTGATCTCACCTCAGAGTCTCCATCTCAATTTCAGGGTGACGTATAGAAGCTTCCTCAATCCTCCCCCAGGGGAAGGTCTTTGATCCCGAGAAAGAAAGTACTTGAAATAATGAGCATTTGTGACTGAGATGGAAACCACGCTCGGGGCCCTTCTGAGTGCAGCTAGCAGGACAGATGCCTCACTCAGCAGGAGAGAGTTAAGAGTCCACATAACGGGGGTCCTGGATTCCAAGTGCCAATTCCTCTAGGAGTCTCAAGACCACGAGCCATTCTTCCTCGTGACAAATCAGGAGGGAGGGCTGGGGTGCTCCAGGCCAGGCCTCGCCAGCAGTCCCAGACTTGGGCGGTGCAGCAGGGGGTGTGAGGCTGCCCCAGACAGGGTGGGGCTTGAGCGAAGAGCACAGAGGCTCAGCTGGCCCTGGGGAAGGTGCAGATGGTGCTCTTCCTACAGGGCGGGATAAGACTAGAGCCCCGAGGGCAGAAGGTCCAATGGGGGCTCCCAGCAGATCAGGAGAAAGCCACACTGAACCGTCCCTAGCCAGGCAGTGAGGTCAGAGGTGTGGAAATAAGCAATTCAACAGATGTTCACTTCCTTTCTCTCATCCGTACAAGACTCTGCTCAAGTGCTGGAGAATCCGCCACGAGCAGGAACAGCCCTGTTCTCATGAGTTTCCAACTAGGGTGGGGAGCAGGAGACCCTGGTGTCCTGGAATGTGGTCCAGATCTGCAGCTTCCTCTGTGGAGGAGGAGCACAGAAGACACGCACCTGCACACATGCGCGAACACACACATGCATGCACACACAAGCACACATGCACACGCATGCACGCACACCCATACATATGCAAAGCACATGCATGCACACGCGCAGCTTGTCTCACACAGCCGAGGTGTGTCCTATTCCTCGTAGATCTTACTTCCATGGGTAGATCTTATATGCTAACGTAAAGTTTGTAAATTCATACTTGCTCCCGCAGAGAAGGAAGCAGGAGATGGTTCATATATCTCATGTCCAACCTATGTTCCGTGTTCACAATTGTCTCTATATGCTATTTTACCTCTGTGCACACTGCCTTATCTGTGCGGGGGTAACACAGGTGTGTCCGTATGCATCCCACATTCCCGTGAGCTTCCCAGTAATGTGTGTGCATTGCACGTACACCTGTGAATCACACCTGACCCGCGGTGCATGTGCATCACTGAAAAGCTGACTTTGAAGGCTGGTCTAATTAGCAGTAGTGAGGGAGTCGTGTAAATGACGAAGGAGAAGGGCTCTGGGGGGAGCAGGTTCAATGCCCTGAGGTGTGAAATCCTGGCGTATTGGAGGAGCCCAGCCCAGCCTCTCTGGAGGGCCTGGGTGGAGGCAGGGTCAGGAGCTGACTGGGCAGAGGCGCAGTCGATGGCAGAAGGCCTCCAGGCCACACCCAGGCTGCACTGAGGCAGGGCTGCTAGGCTGGGAGTGGGCCGCTGGCCTGGACTGTCCTGAGCACCCTCGGAATCTGAATTGCCTTCCCGTCCCATGAAGTCTTCTGAGACAACAGGCTCCACTGTCGCTGGGCTCTGCGATTGGGGTGTCCATCACTGTCCACTGGGCTGAAGGAGCCAGGGCACACTCCCTTCCTAATGGTCCAGGGCAGTCTGTCGCCATGGCTCCTCCTCGTCAGGCACCCACCTTTGCTGGCCAGTGGTCCCCCTGCACCTCCAGAGCCAGCCATGTGTGCCTCTGGCCGCTCTTGCCTGGTCAGTGTCCCTCACATTCTCTTCTGTCCCCTCTCCCATTTGTAAGGTCCCTACAATTACACCGGACCCTCCTGAGGACTGCAGCAGCCCTCCCTCCATCCACCACTCTGAGCGCCCTTTGCCTCGTAGCCTAGTGTGTTCTTGGTGTGTGGGGCGTGGAAGGCCTCGGGAGCAGTACCTCGGCAGACCAGGTCTGCTGACCTCCACCAGACGCCTATGTGATGGGTTAGCACAACTTCCCCGAGCATACTTCTCTGATTCTGAGGGGTCAAGCAGGGCAGAGAAGCCAGACGTGATTGCTATCTGAGGCTTCCCAAGGAAGCCAGCCTCCTCCACATGCTCCGCAAAGAGCCTAGGAAGGAGGGTGGGTGGTATGGCAGCCACTTTGTGATCAGAGACACTCCTAGCCATGTGCACATCTGTGGCTCATCACACAGGCACTGGGCTTCAACCCTGGTGAGCAGAGTGACCTAGAAGGACGTCAGCCTGCAGGGACGGGCTGAAGCTGGAGCCTTTGGCTTGCCCGCATTTTAAATTCACAGCGCTTCTGGCCGCCCATAGGTGAGCAAGTCGCATTGCCATCCTGTCGGTAGAGGCTGCCATGGAAGGCTCTGGCGCATTCCAAACCTCTCAGCTCTGCCGCAGCAGGTCAGCAACTCAGAGCCACGTCCGCTTCTCCAGCTCAGCCTCTGGCAGATCCCAGGAATTATTGTTGAGGCAACTCGATTGAGAGGTTCTCCAGGGGGCTGTCGGTGAAACAGCCTCTCCTAAACAAGAGCCTCTCCAGGGCCTCAATCATAGCAGATCCCTGTGCACCACGCTTCCGGGCAAGGTGGCTTAAACTCAGTAGTAGGGAGAAAGAGGATGGGTAGAGGGCAGAGAGGCGATCAATTGGAGATGACTGGTAGATGGCAGATGATAGAGACACGAAAAATAGGTAGATGACAGAAACAGATATGAACCACAGATAGATGACAGAATCAGGCATAGATGATAGGGTGCATGGTAGGTCAATAGGTGATAGATGATAGAAATCAATAGATGACAGATAGGAGCAGACATAGGCCATAGATGATGGAAATAGATATCAATACAGAGATAAACCTGAAGCGCCCCGAGAGCCCTGGAAGGCTGGATTCTCCGCGCTGGCCACTCTGGGTGGCTCTTGCCTTTCCTTTCGTCTTCAGAAGTTCTTTTGAATGGAAATGTGATTCTCTGCTCTGCCCTCCTCACTCTGGTGAGGACAGAAAACAAAGCCCTGGCCTCCCCAGCTTAGAAAGGCCTCCCAGGCGTGAGAGGCGCTAGGTGCCCGGGGCAGCCTGCCAGCCGTCCTATCTACTTCTGGCCACAGCATGAATGAGCCCTGCAGCTTTCCTCCCTGGAAGTGGGAATTCTATGCGTTAAGTTCAGCTTCAAGTTCAACTCTGAAAATATTCAACAGTTTAAACAACAAACACGTTCAGCCCAGGTTCAAGCTGGCTCACGTGAATTGGCCTAGACCTGCGATTCAGTGCGATGACCTCTACCTGGATTCAGTCTGGTACGTCTAGCAGATTAGCACTCCTCTGCTCAGGCAGGCCTGGGCTTCAGGTCAGCTGAGGTCACCGCAATTCTCAGCAGAAGCGCTCTCCTCCCACCCGCCCTGAGTGCTCTCTCTTGTGCCCCTGCCATCTCTCACACCATACTTCTGATGATTGCATAGAAAAGTGTGCCTGGTCAGGGTCCAGTCCCGCAGGGAGCAAGAGGAGCAGGGGGCCAGAGGACAGTGGGCACCCTTCCCGGAGTGGCCTGTGTGAGTTCAGGGAACTCAGCCTCCCGCAGCATCAGGAGCAGAGAGATGGGGGCAGTGCAGGCTGCACGCCCAGGCAGGAACGCACCACACCGCCTGCTGGCCTGGTCCCACAGGAAGCCGTCTAACAGCCAGTGGAGCCAGGCCACTGCCATCAGCCACACGCCTGAAACCAAGCCCCTGGTCAGACTGGCTGCACAGAGGACAGGTGCAGCTGGAGCAAACAAGCTCCTGTCCGTTTAGACACACGGGTGCCCTTCGTACCTGACCCTTCTGGGCTTCGTACTCGTCATTGGTAACAAGCAGAGAAACCCGGGAACAGAGCCCCTAGGAAAGAGGAGGCGCCCGCCACTCTCTTCTTCATCGACACTGGCCATGATCCAAGCTGCTGGCGGGGACTGGGGACTCTGGGAACAGGAGCCAGCAGGTGACCTCCCTGAGCTCCACGGTGCTGAGCAGAAGTTTCCCAGCCTGGATTTCATGTTCTTGCTCACACGAATACTCACTAAAGGAAGTGACAGCCTTCACTCAGTGAGATAGGACAGTAGACACCGGGAATCCACTGAACCAAGAGTGTGTCCCCACCCACGGAGGTGGCCGCCAACTCAGCTCCAAGAATTGTCCCTGCTGCCAAAGCTAGGGACTCCTCAAGAGAAACCAAAACCCAGATTTTCAACAATTCTCTCATCTTCTAAATGATGGCAGCAAATGCACTTAAAAAAAATTTAAAAAGTCTCATGAGCCAAATTTGGCTCAAAGGCCATCTGCATTCAACCCCAGGCCTAAACAAAGCCAGCAAGGTCCCTTCTCAAAGTCCTGTGCCGCAGGGTGCTATGGAGAGGGAAGAGCTCACAGGGTGCAGGTGGGGGGCATCGCTTCCTCAGGGATGCTCACAGGGTGCAGGTGGGGGGCATCGCTTCCTCAGGGATGCTCACAGGGTGCAGGTGGGGGGAATCGCTTCCTCAGGGATGCTCCCAGGGTGCAGGTGGGGGGATCGCTTCCTCACGGATGCTCACAGGGTGCAGGTGGGGATGATTGCTTTCTCACAGGTGGGGGGGCAGTGCCACAAAGCATGTAAGACTCACCCTTTGGCCACCATGAGCTTTGGCTTTGGGAGTAGAGACTGATGGGTGAGGAGGGGGACACAGAGGCACCCTCCCACCCGCAAGATAGGGGCCACATCCTCTGACATCAAGGACACAGTCAGCTGGCCTGGATGATTGTTATTTTGGCTGTTCCAAATTTTCCAGGCCTCCCGTGGTGTCCACACATGGTGGTCACCTGTCATGCTGACTCTGGCCTCAGCCACCAACCCTGATGCTAGCCAGAGAGAGGAAGCCGGAGGCCTGACATGTGGGCACAGGGGCTTGATCTTGGAGCTCTTAGATCACTGGCGCAGGATGAAGCCCTGTATACTCCCTAGGGAGGGAAGCTCATCTCCGAGCCACCCTGGGTCTGACCACAGTCCCGTGGGCACACAGGAGTCAGCAGCAGAGCCTCCCGAGGATAGCGAGAAGCAGCAGGGTTGTGGGTGGCCCGCCCAGCTCCTTGTCCTGATTACCCCACATGGAGGGCCACATAGTGGCAGTCCTGTCCCCTTCCATGAGGACACCTTCTGAGTGACACTTTGGCTGGCTTACAGAACCCAGATACGTGTTCACTCTAGATGTTTCCGTGTGGGAGTCTCTTTAGATGACAGTCACATTTGAGTCAGTAGCTGTGGGCACATCATGCTCCTGAGAGCCAGGGAGGCCAGCAGCTGTGCCCTTGAGGTGGTCTGTGCAGGAGATGGTGCTGAGATGGGGGGGGACGAGGACCTGCTGTGGAGACCCTGACAGGTGCAGTCCGTGGGCTCCAGGACTGACTGGGTGTTGGAGAGGAAGAGGGCGAGTTTTGTCGGCCTCTGGGACTCTGTTTTGGGGGTAAGATGGACAGACAGCTGGCGGGGAATGTGGCGCTCATGTGGGAGTGGGTGGGAGGCTCCTGAAGCCTTGGCCCCACCATCCCCACCTGGATGAGGGCAGCACCCTCCACACCAGCCCGCAGTTCTTCTCACACCCCCACGATCTCCACCACATCACATCCTCCCCCAGATGCAACCCTCTGTATCATCTCAACCCACCTCCAGGAAAGGAAAAAAAAGCAAACTAGAGTCCCCTCCATGGCCTGGTCCTGCCCCCTCTAACCCTTGCTCCTGCACCGTTCCAGCTCTGTGTGCACAGGGCTTGATGACCAAGAGGACAAGAGGAGGCAGGCAGGTGCTCTGCCCCCATTAACTGTGCCTGCAGCGCTCTGCCCTGGGTCTGAAGGTGACCGCATTTACACTTTTGCCTCTTGGCTGGACACTGGCTCGGGTGTGCTGTGATGTGTGGGTGTACCTTGTCATCAAGAATGCTGGCTCTGGTGTCCCAGAGTTCCAGGAGCAGCCAGACAGAGCGTGGGAGCCTTGTGACCTCTGCTTGGGTCACATTGGCTAATGGTCCACACCTGATCAACCCTGAGGTCAAGAGGGGAGATGCAGAATTTGCCTCCCAGTGGGAAGATCAGCAAAGCCCCCACCGTTGCAAAAGCACGAGGTACGAGTGTGGGGAGAAGCTGTGGCCATGTGTGCAATCCGCCACGCCGTGTCCTGTAAGCTGCGGGCACAATCTGAGGGGTCGTCAGCCCCGATTTCACCCCTTCAAGTCTTCTTCAAACATCACATGAAGATTGCCTCGGCCATTCAACCTACTTAGTATCTGATGTGCTTTTTATTTATTTTATTTTATTTTTATTTATTTGAGAGAAGGACAGGACAGAAAGAGAGAGAGGGAGAATCAATTTTTATTGAATTTTTCACGTGGCTTTCTTTGCTCTGACACTTAGTTGTGTACGTGGGTGCTGGGGTTTGAACCCATGGCAAGCGCCATGACCGCCGAAGCACCACTGCAGCCCCTCCGACGTGCTGTTCAGCTTCGCTCTCAATCCCCTTACCTGCCTATTCCGTGCCATTTATCATTTTCCAACGAAGGAGGTAAATTTCTGGTTACGGTGGCTGTTTCCGGCCCTGGTATATCTCAGTGGCCTCCACACCTTTGAGAGTGGCGGCTTCTGCTGCCTTCTGGGCAGTTCCGCCCCGCGGGCTCATCTCAGCAGTGCTCATCCAGGTGAACACGCGGGTGTTCTCCATGACTGCACGGTCATGGAGGCTTTAAGGAGGAATGCGGCGCTCCACCTGCAATTCCACTCAGGTGCCTGTTCTTCCTTTCCCCAATTCCTCCTCTCCTGGAATTTTAATGTCACCCACGGTGATTGGGTTCCCAAGCCGTACACCACACCAACGAGGAGGCCTCAGCCCTACGGTTCAGCAGAGCCGCGGCACACCTCCCCAGCTGTTGTGTCCCTGTTCCCTTCCAGCGCACTTGGCAGGGGACGTCCCAGAGGCAGCTGTCACTGGCGGGCTCTACACACCTCGGCGCTGGTCCTCTGTTTCCTGGTAGCTGCCGCTGGCCAGGGTCCGTGACGCCTGTCAAGGGACGCGGTTCTGTTTCTTATTGCTGATCCTGAACTTGGTCCTTGCACCTGTACTGAGCAGCAGGCCTCCCATTGGCCGCCCTTCAGCAAAGCCAGCTGCCAACAGTAGGATGTCACACATTCTCTGAGATGGTGGCAGAGGTCTCAAAACGGATTCTAATTCCCTGTAATTAAAAGAAATGTGCTCTCTGCTGTGCTTTAGGCTGGACAGAGTCATCAAAGCAAGTGGGACAGAATATTGCCCACCCCGGGCACGGGAACCGCCCTCTCCAGGCAGGGACGGGACGTGCTCCTGGTCATGTGGCTTGTCCTGAGCACCTGCTTTTCCATGGCCTTGGCCAGTTGGAGCAAGATGTCCCGAGACACCCTGGGGCAACACTGTGGGTGCCAGAGATTGGCAGTGGCAGCCCAGGGGTGGCTGCTTCTCTCCACCACAAAATTATTGCATCCTCTGAGCAGTGTCACATTGAGTGAACTTGTCATGGGGACCCAGTTGCTTACACGAACTTAAATGGGAAAATACAGGGAGGCAAGAATCAGGCAAGAAAAGAAGTCTCATCCATCACCCACACCCTGAGGATCCGCCTGGGGCCCCGGCCAGAGGAGCCAGAATTGGCTATCCCCTAACTGTGTCCCTTCCCAGCTGTCTCTTAAGGAGTGAACACCTCTGCACTGGTCATTGGAAGACAGGTAGGTTCCTGCCATGTGACTCCTGGCTGGGAGGGAGCGTGAAGGTGCTGGAGTTAGAGAAGGGCCAGCTTCAGTGTGACCTCATCTCATGGAGCCCGCAAGGGTGACATGGACTCTGAATGACACTTGCCTTGCATGACCCTGCATGAGGCTCCACTCTCCTGCACCCAGAGGCTTCTTTGGGCATGAGAATCTTCAATCTTGAAACCTAAGGATTTGGCCTCAGGAATCAACAGGGAAATGCAAATCAAAGCACAGCAAGGGGAAAGAGCTGAATCAACAGGAGGAGTGTGGGTGCAGGTGGGGCGGGGAGGGGCTGCACCCCATCCAGGGGGGGAGGGGGAGGGGCCCTGCACCCCAAACAGGGGGAGCAGGGGGAGGGGCCATGCACCCCATCCAGGATAAGGGGAGAGGGGCTTCCTGTACACCATCTAGGGTGAGGAGGGGAGAGGAGCCCTGCACCCCATCCAGGGTAGGGAAAGGGAAAAGGAGCCCTGCACCCCATCCAGGGTAGGGAGGGTGAGGGGCCATGCACCCCATTCAGGGTAGGGAGGGTGAGGGGCCATGCACCCCATTCAGGGGAGGGAGGGGAAAGGAGTCTTGCACCCCACCCAGAGTGGGGCGGGGAGAGGGGCTCCCTGCACCCCATCCAGCGTGGGATGCGGGGTGTGGAATGGAGGTCCACATCCTCCTTTCTTACACCAGCCCTCCAAGTGGGTGAGATGTTGTGGTAATGGCACGGGTTTAACTGGAAGGACATTGTGCTAAGTGATCTCACAGCCAAATGCAGAAACAAGCACACTGCATTGGTGACTTGCACATGGGACATAATGTTACACTCTCAGAGGAAGAGAATGGGATGGTGGCCACGGAGCAAGGGGTGGAAGACAAGACCCCAGACAGCTGGGAGGGAGAAGTCCAAGAGATCCCTGGACAGCATTGTGAAGGTCACTAAGAGATGGCGTTTCAAGTCTCCCAGGCACAAAGACTGCCGAGTGCATGGGCTGCCACCCGTGATGGCCCTGCTCAGCCTCTTCAGGAGCTCCACATGTGTGGCAGCCTCGCTGGGGCATGATGAGGAGGTCCAAGGACTGCCAAGTCCAACCACTCATTAACGAATTTGGAAATCGGTGCAGAAAGAAGAAAGCTCGGGAAACTAGTAGGAAGGCAGGTGGGCCCAACCCTAGCAGCAGGAAAGGACTGGGGACGCGGCAGAGGACAGCCTCACCTGGCAGTTCCTGCACCCTGCTCTCAGCCGGTGTCCACCTGGCCTCTTACAGCCTCAGGCCGCTCGGAAGGCAGGTAAAGGAATTGCAGTGCACCTGTCAAGCTGCATGATCTCGTGAGCAACTAAGTGGTGTCATAAAGACCTGGCCCCTGACATCAAGACCTCTGCGCCTTTAGCTGCACGCAGGGACGGCGCCACCTCATGAGGTCCCCGTAGGACTCTGGTCAGTACTTATGCAGCCAGGATGATTTTTACTAAAGTGCATTTTATCTCCCTATTGGTTTGAACTGTGGCTGAAAGTTACTCCAGAACTCAAGCAACGTGGACATGGTCTTGCCTTTCTTCAGGACACCTGGAAAGAAAGAAAAAGCAAAATCCCAACTTTCCTCACCTCAGCCACTCAGGCTGCAGAGAGCTGAGCGTTTGGGAAGGGGGAGCGTCCATTAGGTAGAAGAGAAACCTCGCTCCTAAAGCACCATCCAATGCATTAGTCATTACGGACATTCATGAAAAGAATCACGTGCATGTATGTCTCAGTTCGTAAATGGGAAGTGACAGTCTATGAATCAGCTGCAAAAATGATATCACGACAAAGGGACCCATGAGGAAATTGAGACTTCAGGGAGGAGGCGACAGAATGGAACCCCAGCAGAAATATAAATCACAAGAGATGAGTGGCTTAATGCTATGTGGGAGTCAGAAGCTGAGGGTGCTGAGAAGGCCGTCCATGCGTGACGGAGGGTCCCCCCAGCTGGAGATCCTCCCTGAGAAAAAGCAAGGGTCCAAGCAAAAAGAGGCTGTTCACCCGCCAGCTGGGTCATCCTGGTCTATGAGTCTCAGGGGCGATACAAGTATGACTGGGAGCACTGAGCTTCGCGCCCTGCATCTCAGACGGCATTTCTCTTTAAACAGTCCGCTTCCAAGACGTGGGGAGCCGCGCCTGATTAATCTCTGCGGGCTCATTTGCCTCCCACCCCACCATGCCTGGAGTCTGTCCCAGAATCAGTTGGTGGGAGGAGCTCTGCTACCACCCAGGAGTTCATCTTTTATTTATTCACAGTTTGCATATGGAAAGAGCCTGGGGAGCAGCTTCCCTCTCTGCCTCACCCCTGACCTGGAAGGAGCAGCTCTCTCCCAGAAAGGGCTTTGGAGAATCCATGATTATTCATGAAAATGTCAGACCACCCTGGGCCCAATTAAGAACTGACTGTGGTACCGCTTGGTGCCCGGAAGTCTGCACAGGGCCACCCCATGGCAAGCAGGAGGATCGTGGGTGGTAAACACATCTTACTGAGATACGATATTTGGGGATTTATTCAATGTGTTAAAAAGTATAAGTAACTCGTGAAAACCAGGATTGCAAATATTTTCCTTAGAAGGAGGTTTAAGGGTATTTTTTTAAAAAAAGAAAAAAAAAGCGATAGCTAGCAGAAGTGACGTTGAGGGAGGCACAAGGCAGGTGGGGTGCACCAGTGACCAGCTGAAAAGTCGTGCTGCAGAAAACGCTCCTTCATTCAGCAAGTGTTTCCAGAAACACCTCCAGAGAATGGAAATACAAAAGAAAGTGAAAATAGATGAAGTGGCTCTCCCCTTCATATTCTAAGAGGGGGACATGCCATTCAGGATAGTGTCTAGTGACAACAGCAGAACAGACCAGACATGTTAACAAGAAAGGTTGTAATCCAACTGAATGATGACGTTCAGATGGCCGCCGTTCTCGATACGGCTGTGTTGCTCTCCATGCTATCAGAGCTCCAGACTGGTTTCACAGATGCTCCCTTGACCCCATACTCACAGTCACATGATGGCTGCCATTGTTCCAGCCACAGCATCCTTGTGCCATCATGTCTCACAGTTGTTTCCTTCCTGGCCCACAGCATGTAATGTGTTCAAAACTCTTGACGCATAACAAAGTAGAGAAGTACACTCTCGGATAGCCGTTCTGAAAGCACAACACCCATACCAGCATCTCCTGGGAAACTGTTAGCGATACAAATTTTTATGCCCGACCCCATATCTACTGAATCAAAATTTCTGGGGCTGAGGCCCAGCAGTCTCTGTTTTAATAAGTGCTTCAGATGACTTATTTACATGTTGAAGTTTAAAAACCACTGCTTTAAGAAAGTGGTACTTGGAGGTGTAGGGAAGGGGATGGGGAGGGGGGAGGGTATATGAAGAACTCATAGGAGTCTGGTGATTGGGAAGATGGGGGAACCATCCCAGAAGCCGATGTTATTCCTACACTAGATACCCATTTAACACATGAGTTCTTCTGGGGGAAACTACAACAGATGAAACGCATAGTAGCTTATCTATGCGTTAGCATCACCCCTGGTTAACAAAGTTTATACACATTGATTGCTACTGTTTTGACGATGTTTCCCCCTCATCTGTATCCTGTATCGCTATATACTTCTAATAAATGTGAAAAAAAAAAAGAAAGTGGTACTAGATAAAAAGCAGCCAGGCTTCTGCAAAGTGGAATTTGAAATGTAGACAACGCAGTCACCTAGGGCCTGACGCTGTCCTGCCCACGAGCTAGCTGCGCGTTCACTCACTTCAGTGGTGACCAGAGAGGCTATGGTTCGTAAGAGGTTGAGGTCGCACAGTGCGTCTACACTTGGGGATGGTGGCAATATCTGGACTCTTTTTTGTTTGCCACCAAAGCGGCAGGGGATGCTGCAGCCCCTGGAGGGTGGGGGACCGGGGTAGTGCTCAGCAGCCTTTGATACACAGGACAGCCACAAAGCAAAGACTTCCCCAGCCCAACATGCCACAGAGTCGGAGGCCCCTGGATTGGAGGAGCTCAAAGGCACTGCCCAGCTCTCATGGCACCAGGCACAGACAGACCTAGAAACAGCACTCAGTGATGGCAGCCAGACAAAGCCACCTGTGGTGTGACCACATTCACAGCCACGTCCAGGCTGAAAGAGGCCACAAAGCCTGGGGGGGAGGATCAGCAGAGTCCAGGGCTGGCAGGGGCAAGACCGTGTGCAGCTGCTGACTGACGTGCGAGGGGATCCTCTTGGCCTGGTAAGGTATTTTGCACATCTCTGAATGTATGCAGGTGGCCCAACTGTGCACCTTTGCATGGTGACTTACAGAGGGGAATCATCTCGGTGAGTCCACTACGGGGTGTAAAGTAAGGATTGCTTTGAGCAGCTGAGCAGACCTCTCCTTAGTGGAAACCACTGTTCCGGCTCTCAGAAAAACTGGGCAGCACTGGGTTGTTCCACAGGGAGCGCATGTTCCAAGAATCATCATGTTTTCCTCCCATAAACTCTGCATGTGTCATTTCATCTCTGAATAAAGCTCCGTTGTCCACGTTTTGCAGAAAGCTGGACTGTTTTGGAGAGAGACAGCCAAGAGCAGAGGGAAAGACTCATTCTCATCCCTTTCTCCAGGATTGCTCAGCTCATCCACCCACAAATATTTGCAGAGCCTCGTGCCACCTCTTCCGTCTCCCTCGGCGCCCTGGGTAAAGGTAGTTCTTGGACTTCAGAGAGCTCCTCTACTTAGAACCACAGCCCAGGCCTGGGCTGCCTCTCAGGTGGGCAAACTGCCCTTTGTACACTAAATGAGACTGAGAGATGTGGACCTGTCAACCTGTTTGGCCCAGGATCATGCAAAGTGGGTAGAAATAAAGTCCCCATCACAGGGTACACGTGAGGCCACAAGAGAGGGCAGGGACTCCTGTCTCATCGCT